>PVKN010010566.1:0-22507 GCA_004027915.1 Capromys pilorides
TCTCTCTCTCTCTCTCTCTCTCTCTCTCTCTCTCTCTCTCTCTCTCTCTCTCTCTCTCTCTCTTTCTCTCTCTCTCTCTCTCTTTCTGATTGAACTCAGGACTTTGCAATTTCCAGCCAGGCATTTATGCTGCCGAGCCATACCACTGGTCAGAGAAAAACTTTCTTAAAGCATCTACCTCTCTCTTCTAAGAGGGTCCAACCCATTTCTAAACTCTCTCCTACTTTTCGTCACACCTTATCTTTCTCTTCCTACAGAACTGAGGTCCTTCATGGCTCTTTCTCCCTAGTCCATGCCATCTACTCTCAAATCTAAAGGGCTGGTGAAAAATGTACATATTAGAAGAAATGAACAACAAAACAGAAACAAAAGACCAGAAGATCTCTCCATCTCTCAGTTGTTTACCATGAAATATCAAAAGCATTAAATCACAATATACAGGGAATTCTCAGTATGTCCATCTTGTGCACAAGGTTGAAGAGTTAAGCAATGGAGTGTTGGAGATAAAGACAGGAAAACAACTTCTTGAATGGAAAACTAGCAATAGTGAGTTTAACTTTCCCAAGGATAATGAAGGAGAACCACCAGCAGCCAGGACAACACCACCATGAGGACAAAGCTACTTGCAGTGCCACACTGTTCTTCCCACCCTCTCTTTGCTCTTCAAGGCAAGCCTGCCCTTCCACTGAAAGACTTAATTTCCTCAAGCTCTTTCCTTTTTGGCAAAAAGTGTGTTCTCAGGGACAGATTTGATAAACTACTTCCTGAGGAGTCTAAAATTGTAAGTGCTTTGGAGTTGTCCCTCCTAAATATAGTGGTCATCTAGCCCAGGTTAGAGGCTAATATAAATGATACTTATCTCAAATGTTGGACTTTCAGATGAAAAGAAACTGAGTGACATGGTTTCAAGGCAGAACTGAATATTTGAAATCAAGGCTACTCTGGCAAATTCAGCCTTGGAATTCTGCGTGCTCCAAGCCATTTGCTATAGGGAGAAGTTTCTACTTGAACATGATGTGCAACTTCCAAGACCTCTTAAGCCATACCAGTGGAAAGTCTGCTTCTATAGAGTCGGAGTTAAACACACCTCAACCAGCTCAAATGTATACATGACTGCACACACACACACACACACACACACACACACGTGCCCACATCCATGCATGCGCATACACACATATACACACCACTTTCAGTAAGGAAGGTGTCCCACAGGCAGGAGTTTGAAGGGGGCAGCCATAGAGCATGGTCACAAGCTCACCAGCTAGAGAAGAGGCACAAGGAAGTTCTCCAGGTGCCAGCAGAAACATCTTTCCTTCAGACTCAAATCCTGCCTCTGGGTGTGTCTGCTGCCATACAGCAGTGCTTCCTTCCCTTCCTGCTTCCCAGTCATGACCCCCCTAATCCATGAGAGAGAGCTGCTTCCAGTGTATTGGCCAAACTCCACTCCTAAAACTGTCAGCCTCTGTCCCCTACACCTGCACCTTTATGAGGAGGGAGAAGCCATGTAGGGAAGCCAGAAGCTCCCACATGCTCATCACAGGGTGGCACCCCCCTGGAGGCCTCTCACTCCATGTCTGCTTGGTTCATACTCAGTCTGATGCCTGAAAATTAGGAGTACTTAAAATTATGAGGCAGTTGTCAAAACTAGATTTCAATTTGGAGAAAAGTAAATGCCAATTTGTAGTGAGGGAAGAGGAGAAATTAAGGAGATGCAGTTTCTATGTTAGGTAGTCATTCTAAGATTTAACTGGGGCTCATTGGTCCTCGTAGCATTTAGCAAAGCCAAGCCACTAGAGCAATCAGCAGGGGCCATCCAGCTGAACCCTCTGTGGACCAGCACAGCAGAAATCATGGCCTCCAGGATTTTAAATAATCAGGGCTTGTCAGTGCCAATATGCCTCAGTCTCTGAAGCCCGTGAGGTTAAAAAAAAAAAAAAAAATCCTCCATGCAAAGTGACAAAGAGATTTAAATGAAGACTCCTTCAGAGGAACAAAGGGGCAGGCACAGCTTTGAGGGCTGTCTTGCCTCTGGCCCATCTAAGAAATACCTCGTGTTATCTGCCTGACAACTCAAGTCCCAGATTGGCCCTCTTCAGTGCACCAGCACATGTGTGCAGAAAAGATAATGCTAATGTCATTCCTTATTTGTTTTTCTGTCTACAAAAATGCCCACTTATCAGGATTTAATGGCTCTCTGAAATAAAGCTATTTTAAAACATTATCCAAGACACAAATGAGTCACTAAAAGCTGTAGCTACTACCTTTCCCTGTGCCTGGATAGACGTCTCTGAATCAACAGCAGCCTTTTCTGGTGGCCTAGGGAAGGGGTGTCCACTGCTTACGTTGACTTTGGTAAGTAGCAGATCACATAAGGATGTGAAGCCTCTTGAGGGGCCAGCTCTCTATTTTTATGGGGAAATCCTTGTGCCCCTTTTACATGACACTTTCTCCTTCAAGAATTGTACCCATCATCACAGGGCAACGAATGAGAAAGCCAGGTGGTCTAGCAATCCAGGAAGTCATGTACAGAGGGCCTGCCCTGTTCTGCCATCACTGGAACACAGACATGCACAGGATCTGAGAAAAGTAGCTCAACAACTCTTGGAAGGGCTTAAAGCAAAGAGTCCATTGAATGGAATTATACATCTATTATTCCTGTTTTCAATTATTATTGAAAACTAGTGACCCAGTTTTCCCCTACTGAACCCCACCTCTAAATAGTACCATAGAGTCCATGGGGGTACACTTATCCATACTATAGCACCCTGGTTGGAAAGAGTGTGGTAGTTAGCACCAATGGACTATCTTGGACTTGCTTGAACTTTTGCACTCTTTGGACAAAACTATGGCTCCTTAACCTGGAGAAGCAAAAGAGAATCCTGGTAGGACTTGACCTGCATGTTCTCACATCCAAGACCCTCCCCCAGATGCACACCCCTTCCCACAACAGACACCACCCCTTAGGGATCACTTGACCCAGTCGGCAGCATTGTCACATCTCTAGACTTTAAATCTCTGAAACAGGACCCATTCTACACTCTCTTTTCACCTGCCTTTTCCAAAGACACTCCTCTCTTCTTCACTCCCTTTGGCCTGCAGTGGAATGGTCTTACCTCTCTGAGAGTCAGTAATAGTGCTGTGGTTAAGAGTATGGACTACAAAATCAGTATCCTAGGTATTATTATTCATATCTGTTCCTCATTGCCCTTCACACAATAGGGCAAATTCAGTTGTACCTCTGACACAAACTGGCCAGAAAGAATAAATGAGACAAGGGCCTCATTCTCAAAGAAAGTTATCATTATCATAATAACACAGATTTTAAAATAAAAATAATTCTCCAATTGGTCCCCATCATTAATGCCCTAATCTAGATCATCATCATCTCCTACCTAGACAGTTACCAAAAATTTTTTTAAAATACCTTTTAGTCTCTCATTCTAGAATGCCACCACCCCCATCCTTCTTTCATGATACCTAAGGGCTTAGTCATTAATTTGAATCATGCTTCTTCTTTAAAATCTTTATTATGTATTTGCTTTGGATTGAAAACATCCCCCAAAGCTTGAGGTATTTGAAATGTGATTAAATCACGGGGAAGTATATGTATCAGCAGATTCATCCCTGGAAGAGATCACATGGATCGTGCAATTAGGGGGGTTCAAATTAGAGGTGGCCACTGGTGCCTATCTGGAGGTGTGCACTCTTGTCTCTGGATCCTTGCTTCCTTCTCTGTTTCCTGCTTCTGTGAGTTGAGCACCTTTTCTGGCACCTGCTCTTTGCCAGCCTGCTTGTGCCTTGGAGCTTGCTGACCATGAATGAAAACTGTGAGCCAAAACAAAACTTTCGTCCTTTAAGTTCTGAATGCCAGGAAGCATGTCCAATGATGAGGAAGAAATTCAAACAGTATGCATCAGGTGCTTATTGACTGGAAGTCCTTGCTGTGGCCTGCAAGGCTCACTTTGCCTGGCTCTGATCCCACCTTCCCCAAAACCTTTCCACCAGTTCTACAGGAACTATGCCCAGCCCCTGAACACAAGCCACCATCCTCTCCTTCCTAGCTCCTCAGGCCCAGCTATATATCTGTTATGGTTTGTGTCTACTCCTTCCCCAAGCCTCATGCAGTCATGGGCAGGCATCTAGTTTATGATTGATTCATAAACCCTGAAATGCTGCTCTTATGTATGTGAGTGCTACACCTGTCCTGGGACGGCAACCTGCTTATATTTGCTCTTGCTGCTCCTCCTTTTTGTTGTTGTTGATTTTTCCATCAACTGTTGCCCTCCACCATGTCCTTCTTTGCTTTGGAGTCAGTTCAGTATGGACAGAAACATCCACAAACGAAATTAATCTTTCCCTCCATAACTTTGGGTATCAGATATTTTGCTTCAGCAATAAGAGAAAAGTAACCAAGACAATAACACCTCAGCTTCAAGGGTCCATTGTGCCTATGACTGTCTAAGCTAGACAGAAGTGTCAAAGTCAGAATCTGGGTTTCAGGTATTCATGAATTTCTATGTGCTTGCCATGGAATTGGCACTAAGAAGATGCTCTTCCAGTTCCCAGAGTGAAAAGTCTCCTCTTATAGTGTCAGGCATAAGCAAGTTCAAAAACTCATCACTAGTACAATACCATAAAGAATATTTTAGTATTTGTGAGTCTACAATGCTTTTAGCCAAATCTTCCTACCAACAAGAGATCATTGTGCTACGGAACCCTTAAACTGGTGTGTGTCAAACAACACATGCCCTCGCCTTCCTCCTTGCCCCCAATCTAAACTTCTCAAAATCCAAAAGGAAGATTCAGGTTTTTAACAGCACTCACATTGTGCTGGCATACCAATTAACACTAATTAATCATTTTCATTAGGTGTGATAATGGCTGCTAGATTTAAAAAATTAAAAACTTCTGCCATCAAAATAGTCTGATTTCATATCAAAGTTCTGGTAGGTCATGAGATCAACCCTGATTCTCTGGAAACCAGTCAGAGAACTTCTGGATGGTGTCAAAGCTACCCAGCTGGAGAAGCAGCATGAAGACTTGACCTAAACAATCACTGTGAAATTAATTGATGTCCTCCCATAGCAGGAATTCTTGGTAACCATAGCAGCCTTCAAATATATGCATTCATCAGTTATAATTCCTGGGGCCCCTGGGAGGTGGCAAAGATGAATCATATCACAAACCTTCTTTTAAGTGGCTTCCAGCACAGGGACCCCAGTCTGAACTCTGTTTGCCTACTGCCTCACTTGGAGGCACTGCTCTCTACCTCTGGTTGGCCCTCGCCAGCCCTCCAGTCAGTCCTGGCCTTCAAGGTCCCTGTCATCACCTCCATTCCCTGCCTTCTCTCACATTGCACAGCAAGTCATTAAAAACAAAATTTACCATCCCCAGGGGAAGTAACTTTCTTTTATCACCACCACCTCCCTAGATTCCTGCAAGAATCTATTCGCTGGTCTCCTGCTTCTGACCTTCCCCACCTCTAGTCTATTTTAAGCACAGCATCTTGAGCAGCTATTTGAAGAGTGAATCATATCAAACCACTCTGCTGCTCACAATCCCACCAAGACTTCTTATGCCCCATTTCCACTCTCCCATAGCAGTTTAGCCCTCCCTGAACATGACCTAGGAGTCCTTACACACATTTACACACATCATGCTCTTAAGGGGACAAATTTAGAGACCTATTTAAAAGAACAACTCAAAGCAACCCTACCTCAGCATTCCCAACTGCACTCTCCCACTCTCCTGTTTTTTGCATTACCTTTGAAACTTACACGATAGGGAAAATGTGACATGCAGCAGGGATGGTATGCAGATGGATGGAATTGTGCATTAGGATAGGGGAGGCCCTAGAAAGGAGCAGGTTGGGTGCCGTAGGCACATAGCATGCAGTGAAGAAGAAGATTGAGTCAGAAGCAGGGCTTGCAGCCTGGCAGCCCTGGACAAGAACTCTGGACAGCAGCAGCCGGGGATTTTGATGAGATGTGACTACTAAAATTCACACTATTCCAGCTGTTAGAGTCACCACCTCAAGGCTTCTTAACAACAGACGAGAGCAAGAGTTCAATACTGAACTCTCCCAAGCGGGGAGGAATATTCTGTGAGAAATGAAGAGAGCATTCCTGCATTGCTTGTCTGTTAACAAATTCAAAGCCTTAGTGGAGCCCAGATAGGTGTGAATGCCAGTTGCACCTTACCCCTGTCCTGCTCTGCAGCTGGAAAGATCCATCCCGCTGTAGTGAAAGCTCATATTGGAGCTCAGTGGTTCTGAAAGATCAAGGTTTGGGTTGCCACCTGCAGTGCACTCTTCTGCATGCCCCAGCATCTGGGCATGCCTGCCTTAAGTATCATTTATTGATGATTATGCTTTGGAGCATGAATGCTTGTTCATTACTGGTATTACTTTGTAGTTGTTTTCTCTGATCAGAGGTTTAAGGCTTTCTTTCATTAGAACTTGTTCTGAGGTGACTGAGAGCACAGGTGTCAATTCTGACCTGTTTCATCTTAGTAAATAAAGCCAGAGAAGGTAGTTATGAGTCTATTCAGAATGCAATGGAAGAAAAATGTCCTCCCTTTTTGTTTTCCTACCTGATTTCCCATGGGTAGTACTTGGTGCTCTTCAGAATGTCATAAGAAACACAAGAAAACCCCTCAAATGCTCCTGTGCCTGTCCATCCTGGCCTTGTTCATATCTTATATGAGACCTGGACAACACAAGCTCCTGTAGCATCTAAAAAAGGAAGCAGGACAGCCAGAGAAAAAGCTAGGTCATAACTTCCTTGCCACTGGTGATCAGAGCCTTGACTCTTTCTGAGAGAACCCAGTTCCACATGACAAAACACAACTGACCCTTTGGGTCTCTGTCCAGCTGCCACCTCCTGTAGAACCCATAGAACCTCTCATTCAGATGTATATTCTTAACATGAAAGTATCCCAGATGTCAATCCTGCCCCTGACCTGACCCATGTCCTTGTAGAAGGGGAATTTTTGGACATGGTGACAGAGACAGACGGAAGATGACATGAAGAAACACAGGAAGAATATGGTCACCTGCAGGCTGAGGAAAGAGCCAGCAGAACCTGCCCTCAGTATTCAGCAAGATCCAGTCTGTGGACACCTGGGCCTTGGACTTCCAGCCTTCAGAACCACGCCTTGGTACATTTCCACTGTGTAAGCCAACCAGGCTGTGCACCTCATTCCCCTACCCTAGCCACTGACCTAGACACTAAAGGCCCTCTCTACAACCACAGCTAAGAGCCCCAGGAATGCAGGGAAGGTGAGTCTCCACACATTATCCCCAGCTGGCCTGGCATGACTGTCCCATAATGCTTCTGCCAAGGCTTCAATCTAGATGTCCCCACAAAGCCTCTTGCACTCAGGTGGGACTTCAGGGAAGTGACTGGTGCATGGGTGCGTGACTCCAGATTGATGTCGAGTTTATAGCTGAGTGTGATGCTGGGAGGTAAATCCTGGTGACCTGGTGGGCAGGGGTCTCACTGTGGGTGTGGCCAGGAAGGAATCTATTCCTCCTCCCTCGGAGCTTGCTGTTGTCTGCCCTGCTATGGACATGTTCTCCCTACCGTGCCCCACTTCTTGGGACCAACCAACTATGGATGAAAACCTCTATGAACTGTCAGTTAAAATAAACCTGTCCTCCTTTAACTTGTGGGTGTTCAGTGTTTTGTGCCAGCAAGGAGAAAGTAATCAAGACAGCTGTGCTCTTGCTGGACTAGGACTTTGAATGATAAGAACTGATGCAATTTAGCACTGTGTCTAGCCACAGTAAAACTCCAATGAAATTCGCTGTTGTTGTTGCTATTGAGAATTTACCTAATTCTCAAAAAGAAAGAAACAAAAACACAGATGAATTTGAGCACATTTAACTATTTAACTATAAACAGTTTGTGTGTGAGCACAGGAGAGGGAGAAAGGCAGGCAGGGAAATAGGAGACGGAAAGAGAATTCTCTCCCAAGACTTTCAGTGGGTGGCAGGAAAAAAACTCCGCATCATACCAGCATGATAGCTGATGTTGCTTACTATTTATAGAGCTGGCCACAGTCACACCAAAGCTTTAAAGAGGGAAAACATCTGGGCGCATTCCAAAGAAAGAGCAAGTGCTGAAGGCACAACACACTCCACAGTGGCAATCTGCATCTCTGCAAAAGTTGCAATTTACATTTGCTAAACATAATCGCCTGCCTCTGAGGCCCTCAGCGAGCCTCACTCTGGAACCCACTGTAGCAGAAGAATAATGCAGTGGCCCTATGCCTCCGAGTTGGAAACAGGTTCTGAAGTGAGTGAGTGAGTGAGTGAGTGAGTGAGTGAGTGAGTGAGTGAGTGAGTAAATGAATGGTCACTGGGTGGCAGAGTGTGCACTGGGGCCAGTGGCCAAGCAGCTGGGGCAGTCCCTCTAAACCAGAATATGTCACCAGCACTCTCTAAACTTCTACACTAAAAGGAGGAATAAAATCACTATTTCTACAATATTTTGCTCACATAAATCAAGGATGTCCTACTTTTAAAAAAGCAATACATTTAAAATAAAAACCTAGATTTTGAGAACATATATGAGAACAAAGCAGTCCAACCTAGAAAAAGGAACAGGCTATATGAGGGCCAAGCCCTCTGCTTTATTCAGCAAAGGATGTCCAGCACACAGACTCAGACCCAGCAGGCTATGCCTCCTCAAAGGTATGTGTGACCTACAGCAGTCACCTTTGCTGGCCAGCCAGCCCCTTCCTACTGTAACACACCACACCCTTCCAAGCATAGTCTCCAGGCCTCCCCTTGAATGCAGGTGCTGCAGGTGAGGCACATCTGGATGCAGACTTCCTGGGAGAGCTGTTTCCCGGGAGACACCCATCTGTGCCTTATCCTTGCTGAGTGTTTTCCCACACCATCCTGTATCTCCAGCCCCCATGCTCTACGCACACTGTGTTGGCAACTCTGCTTTTCTGTTTCTGCAAAACCTCTTCCTGGCTTCCTGGTGACAACCTGAAGGAGGGCAAGCAGGTTTTTCGGTCTACTGTGGCTTTGGTAATGATAAACAGGTGGATCATCTATCTTGTCTCCGAGTTCAGAAGAGAATGATGGCAGGGCAAGCAGCAAGTGGGCACAGGCTGTCTACTCTCTCGGCACCATCTCCAAAACATACCCACATCTGTGTCTTTATTCCAAAATGTTTGATTCCATTCCCAGAATGTCTGTTCCTGCCATGTGGGTCATGCAGGAGAGAGAAGCCAATCCTTCTCTCTCCTGCATGAAGTGGGGTTTGCAGGGGGCCCGGCAGGCTGACCCATGGATGTGTGCACACACTTTCCTAAAGAGGACAAAGACCTAACTCAGCCAGACACTACTGGATCACACTGTCTTTGTATTAATGTTTATAACTGTGTTACAAAAATCAATAAGGTCTCACT
This sequence comes from Capromys pilorides, assembly GCA_004027915.1. Classification (NCBI taxonomy): domain Eukaryota; kingdom Metazoa; phylum Chordata; class Mammalia; order Rodentia; family Capromyidae; genus Capromys; species Capromys pilorides. The sequence goes on from PVKN010010566.1 coordinate 9,427, forward strand.
GCAATGTATTTGGAAGCTGCAAGAAAGAATGAATGAAATAAAAATTACCCATAATCTCACCAGCCAGAAAGAAGCTCTATTTGCATTTTGGCCTATGTTATTCACTTTTTGGGAATATATATAGATATTACTTTAGCCAGTAGGAGGACATTTCACTTACAGTTTCATAATCATTGTCTCATGGTCTCATGTCATTAGCATTTCTCCAATAACTTTATATACTGTCCAACTACCACACTCTATGGAGGTCTCACAATTTACTTAAGTACATAATCCCTATGGTGGTTTTTTAGGAAGCCCAGAAGCACTATAGAAACATGTACTCATTTTTCTGATTATTTCCTGAGAACAGAATCCTGAAAAATAAATCAAAAGGTACAGAAATCCTCAAAAAACATGCTTTCCAGAAAGATCACAGCCATTACAGTTCCATGAACAGGATATTTTACCATCCTACTGACTCTGTGACACAAGCAATGCAATTTTTAACAGAGGCAAGGAATATAGCTCAGCAGTATAAATGCCTGCCTGGCAAGTACAAGGTCCTAGGTTCAATCCCTGGTACCAGAAAACGAAAAGACCTTTAACCCTCAACAATGCTAAAACTAGAAATATCATTTCCATTTTAATTAACACTTTTATGACTGCTATTTCTGGAACTGTTGGTGACAGAGCTTGACTAGAATTTCTCACTTTCCTAGCCACCACATTGTCCTTGGATTTCATCTTCATTCTCAGAGCCAGAATCAATGCCCAGTGGTGACTCACCCAGGGTCACACAGCCCTAGCTGGGTCCCTAGGCCTGATGCCACCTGACTTTGGTTCTATGCTGACAGCTCACGGAGTGGACCCTCTTCCTGTGTTTCCAGCTGTGATAGTTTCTCTTCCAAACAAACTTATTTTCCCATGTAGAAAAACAAACCTGGCACTGTGGATGTTCTGGCATCTATGTGTGCCAGGATCCACCTATCACCCCCTTACTTTTCCTGGACTCAGGCCCAAAACAACTACCATCTCCCTGTAACCCTTAACAATGGCACAATGGCTTCCCCATACATGGAAAATAATTTAAATTAGCTTCACCACAACCCTCTGGAGAGTACTCAAGTCTCTTGAAATTTGCATAAACCTGGATTGGGAAATATCAGGCAAGTCAAAGAAATGATCCTTCAGAGAGGTGGTATGGGGATTCCAGTATGAAAAAAAATAGTTTGGGTAAGTAGCTGTCACAAGTGCCCATTGTATCAGCACATCACTACCTCACTTGCAGGAGGCTGAGTGAGGAATCAGTATGTTCTCTTCGTGCAGAAATGGAAATACCTCAGGACAGACAGCTCTGTGACAACACAATGCTTAAGTGCAACAGCAGGCCACCAATTGTCCATCACAGCTACTCCTCAGAGACCAGAGAAAATGTGCCACACCTACTCCACCACAGGAGCATAACTGTCTCAAAAGAGGAGCATCCTGGAAACCCAGAGCTGGACCTGGTCGATTTAACACAGACCCTGCATGGACCCTGCAGGGAGGGAGTCCAGGGTTGATGACATTTCTATTTCGAGCTCACCTGCTTGCCCAGGAATTTATGCTGCAGAATAGTTCCACAGGATCATAAACCAGCTCTCGCCTGCTTCAGAGCTCACTCTGCAACTTGGAGCAATCATTTGCTTGATTCAGCTCAGGTTAGAGAGATGGATAGGATTTTCCCATAAATCACTTGATTAGTATGAGAAATCTATGTTCCTGCTGTTCTAAGCATTGCAGGGATTTTGGGCTCCCTTCAAATCTCTCTCAGTGTTATGATTCTTGAAGCTCTCAGAGTTTCCTCCCCAGGGTTGTTTTTTGAAAGTATTATCCTATTTGGCAACCTTATTTTGTTCCTTTCTGTTGTATTTCTTCCAAAGAATGCAAAATTCTGCACTAGAAATATATGGGAAAATATACCTGGGCTTGGAATCCAAAAGCAGGAATTTTGACCTTTTTCTAACTGCCCCAGTATCTCCCTAGCACAACTGCAAGTCGCCCATGACCCCAGCCACAGCCTGGCTCATCCTATCACCTCCATAACCTTTCTCCACACACACCTGCAGTTCTCATGCTGATATGAGTAGTACAGTCCCTTACAGAGGCCCAGGCAAGTTTCCTGCTGGCTCCATGGTGTTCGACAGTTCTCTTTTCAGAAGCCTCTATGTCATTCTCTTTCTGTTATGGTTTTGAGTTTTGCAAGGTGAACAATACAGCACAGGACATATTTTATAAGATTATTTTATAATGAATCTCCCAAAGAATCATACATAAAGAATGTGAAGAAATCTATCTACTCATATCTACTCATTGATAACCAGAGAATCCAGCTAAGGGCCTGGATCCTAATATCCAGAATGAGTCTATCTGAAAACAAAACACTCATATCAATGTCTCCAAGTCCAACTGGAGGCCTAGAGCCCACAGCAATGTCTCATGCAGGCCCACTTCACATAAGGCTCAAAGGGCAGTGGTGAAAGCTAGAAAGTCTGTGCCAGGGGGATGAAGGATCTCTGCTAGCACGCAGAGGGATCTGAAGTGGAGCTAGGAAGCAATGCTCAATGTAAAAACCAGAGAACCCTGCAAAGTACTACAGCCATCTTCAGCAACAGTGAGGCCCTGAGCTCCTCTGATGATGAGAAAAGATGAGTTCCCCTCAGGAAAACCAATGTGACAAGCTTCTCTAACAGACTGAGCAATACAACATCTTCCTCTCCAGAGCCAGGAAGCAATGCTAGGGTGAAGACCAGAGTTCCCCCAAAATGAACGGTTTTCATCCTTAGCCATACAAGGTCCTGAGTTCCTCCTCCAATGAGAACAATGTTCACCAGGAAAGTAGGCATGACAAGATCACCCAGCAGAATAGCTCAAGAGAACCAGCAGCTCCTAACAGCTTTCAACAGCTTCCCTAACTGCCTCGTCCTTCTCTAGTTCTGACTCGTATGCCGCTGGCAACAGTCCTCAGGTGTGCCTCTCACACCTGACTAGTTTAGTTCATCTGGGAGTAACAAGTAGACTATCAGTTTGCAATTCACTACACCGTCCCTAAAATCCTACTTGCTTCTCATTTTCCTTTTTTTCCCTGCAAGCATGTAAATAGAACAGAGAGATATACTGTTTCTTCATAGCTCACACCAGAATTTTCCTTCTTCCACACCACCTAAACTGAGAACCAAGGTCTCTTCTCCCTGCCTCCTGGATGTTAGCAAGAAAATCAGAACAGGACCCAAACCACGCTTGGGCCTTCCTCCCATACCTTGGGTAGATTCCTCTCTCCCTTGCATAATAAAAATTAGAGAGGATAATCTTCATTTTATTACCTCTTGCATCATAGGAAGTTTCCTTTTTAATGCTTTAGGGGAAAATCTAAGAACAATGGGTCTCACTTAGCTCCCCCAAGCCTGGCTAGGGGGTTCTGTGGCTCTCCCTCCTGAGTTCTAGAAGGATTAGTAAGTCTAACCATATGATTTTATTTCTTATAATTGCCTTGTACAAAATCCTCCCCAGTAGGCACTGCAGACTTGCAGGAACCTCCAGGACCCTTTTATTCCTCTCCACCCATTCCCATGTATTGGCCTTATTAATTCAGTCATAACTCTTCAGAATTTATGGGGGACCACTTTCCAGTGAAAAGTTCCAGTGAAAGCAATGACAGAAGCCTTTTCATTTTGATTTACAGAGTCAGAAATCCTGTTGTAGTCACCTCCATCCCTTTTCCTTGTGACTGGGGGCATCTAACTCCATGCCCTGCTGGGCCCAGGTCCTCTCCCTCTTTTCTGGAACCTATCCATCTTATCTGCTACATCACTAAGAAAGTAAAGCACCTCAAAGGAGCCCCTCTTCTAATCCACACCTAGAACCTCCTCAGCCAACAGCTGCTTTACCCTGCTACCTCCATTCCAGAGCCCAGGAAGGGCTCCCAACCCCCACTTCACTTCTAGTACCTGAGCCATCTTATGCCCAGCAACACTGTATTGTTCCTATTTTTGTGGCAGAAATATTGAATTTGACTCTTCATACTCCTGCAATTGGTGTTTCCTTTATGACAATACTCACCCATAGAGTCGTTTGTCTGAGCAATCACCAAGGCCTCCCCATAACCCTCCTCAGTGAAACTCTCCCAGCTGCCTGATCACCTCACACTCAGTTTTCACAGCTCATCTCCAGATACAGGACAAGTATCTGGCCTAGCCCATCACTGGTTCCTTCTGAAAAAAAAAAAACAAAACAAAAAAAACTCAGTTTCTGAGGCAATGTTCTCTCTTACTTGGACCCCTGTATGAAAAGGAGCTACTTCCCAGAGCCTACTATAGTTTAAATATGGAATGACTCCAAGACATTAATGTATTGAAGGCTTGACCTCAGGTGGCGCAGTTCAGAGGTGGGGGGGCCACAGAAGTGACTGGATCAGGAAGACTGATCCTATCAGCATCTAAAGCATTGAAGAATTCACAGCTGAACAGATTCTGAGAAGGTGAGTCCCACCTGAAGGAAGGAGCTCCCTGGGGTGCAACATTCTCTCACTTTGTCTCTCTGCTCTTTCACTGCGTCCTGGCTACCTGTGGTGAGCAGTTTTCCTCTGCAACATCCTTCTGTGATGTTTTTGTCTGATCACAACCCTAAGAGTGATGGAGCCTGCTGACCATGAGCTAAAACCTCGGAAACTAAAAGCCAAAATGACTGTCTTCTCCCTTAAGTTGATAATCTCAGATATCTTTGTCACAGAAAAAGAATACTGACTGAAACAGAAACATTTGGTGGTTCTTCTTCAAAGCCCTAGACCCAAAGTCAGGAATCTTGGGCTGGGGAGCTAGCTCAGTGGAATAAGCGCTTGCCTAGCAAACACAAGGACCATGAGCCAGGTAACTGGTTTAAAAATAAAATTTTATTGGATCACAACTATGCTCCTTCATTTGCATATTATCCAGGACTGCTTTAATGTTCCTATGACAAGGATGAGCAGTTACAGAGAGAATGACACAACCTGCAAAGCCTGAAATAGTCATTGTCTGGCTCCCTAAGAAAAAGTTTTCCCACCCTTCCCCTAGATCTATGGATTCTGAACTACAGTTCTCAGGTTTGCCTTTGTACTCTAATACCTATACTGAGGCTTTAAGGATCTATCTCCCTTGGCTCTGCGACCCTGAAAGCAACTGTGCACTCATCACTCCACAGTTCTTCTCTAGTTCATCTTCCTTCCTGGAATTTAGACCACAGGCCAGCCATTCAGGAGATACTTCACTTAGATGCCTCACACTTCACAAAACAAGCTCCTGCTCCCTGCTCCTGTGCCACCCACCTACTCCTCTGAGCCTCTTCCATTGTGCTGAAGCCATCCAACCACCCATGAATGCTACTTTTCTCTCCCATGCTCAAGCCATCAGCAATTTCTGCTATCTCCCCTTCCACAAACAAATCAAATTTGATCACTCTCCACTCCCTTCTAAACCCTAAACCAAGTTCCGGTCCTCCATCTCCAGGACTTTTTTCACTCAGCCACCCTCTGCCAGCACAAGGTCCCTGTGGCATGACAAGCATATAGCAGCCAGAGCAATGCCTTGACATCACAGACTGCATCACTCTGTGGCTGCTCTTCCTGACAGCTCGATTGGTGCCAACTTCAAGACCTATCCCAGCCTGGGTCACTGGTCCCATGTCCACACGAACCATACCCCACACGTCCAGGTCTCTAACTGAGTGTAGCTGCTGGACAAGGTCCCAGACACACTCCCTGCTTTCTTTGCTCAGCTCCATTTTCTACAATGTACTGAGCACCCTTTGGCAGGCTTTCTGCCTTAGTTGCTCTCGATGCCTCCCCTGGAGTCTAAGCTCCCCATAGACAACACCTGGGTCACTAGTATGCACTGCTCATTCTGGAACAGTGACTAAATGAACACCTAAGGTGTCAGGAGCCTCTGTATCCCATAAGAAACAAAGACATGGGAGAGAAGTGTAATGTTTGCAGAAAGGAAAATATCAAAGGGTAGAGCTTCCCAAGACTCGCACAGCCTTGGGGTCAATGTTTCCCTTGCTCAACTGTCCTGGGGAATAGACTGAGGCAAGACAGCCCCTGCAGCAAAGGGACGGTGTAGCCAGCGCCCTTTTGCAAGGCTTTTCTGTGATCAGGCAAGGTGGGCCAGAGCTGGAGGCACAGGGAGCAACACCCCAGCCTCATCCCATCACACAGCCCTCAAGACCCTTCTCATCCCTAGCAGAGAATCCTGACTGCAGAACCAAGTGGATGATCCTGGTGAGCACGACTGACAGCACATCAGGTTAGACATCAGCCACTCACTGCAGTGCCAGCCCCTGTGTGCCTATAGAAGGACAGTAATGAAGCAGCATTTAAAAATCCGAAGTCAAAGGCAGTCCACTGATCTCTCTCTCTCTCTCTCTCTCTCTCTCTCTCTCTCTCTCTCTCTCTCTCTTTCTCTCTCTCTCTCTCCCCCTGCCTCTGTCTTTTTCCCATTTTTTCTTCTTTCTTCTTTATCATCTGTGTCTTATCATATTAAACATCTACAGCATACAACTTTAAAAAAAAGCATAGTTATGGTCACCCAATGCCACTCGTTCATGTCTAAGCAGCCCGCTGGAGTCCATCACCTCTTTTCTATTCTGTCCCATTTTTTAAGTATTTTCTTTTCCTCAGTGTCTCATAAATTTTCCTTTTTGCTCCACATTTGGAAACCCTGGGGCTCTGGACAGGGAGGGATGGAGGGCAAGACAGCAGCCACCAGGACTCTCCACTCCCCTTCCTGGAACCCTGCAGGGTGATGCACTTTCCAGGGAACAGAGCCCAGGAAGACCACAGGACAGAAGCCCATGAGACCCACAGTCCTACCTCTGATGCCCCTGCTTTTCCCAACCCCTGACCTTCATCTGCTCACAGCACACTGTCCCCAGTCTGTTCAGCAGAAGTAATTTCCCCAAAAAAGGGAAGTCCGAAATGATGAGAGAGGCAGCACTTGCCATCACCCCAGCGGAGCCCTGCCATCCATTAGCAGCCCAAACCAACCATGCTGGCTTTGGCTCCAGGCCCTACACTGGCTGAGAATGCCCCTCCTGCCACCTATGGCTCACACCCTTTGATGTTCAGGGTCCATGAGCACGAGACAGCTCTTGCCATTAGTGACACCCTCTTCCTCAGTATCTGCTCCAACTGATGTCCTAGGACTCAGGGAAGATACCTTCACGCTCAGGATCATCATGAAAGCACAGCTGTTTGCTCCCCAAGAACCCCCCAAATCACAAAGGGTACATTCCACACCCCTGACTTGCCCAAGACACACAGGTTACCAGGAGGTCCTTGCTGGTTGTGAGGCAGGGCAAAAGGTGCAGGCAAAACTCCAGCCTGTTCCAAGCTTGATACCAGTGCCTACTGCCCTTAGAAACAAGGCAGAGCAATTCTGCCTATAGATATCCATTTCCTACCCTGCAGACAGAAGAAGCAGCACCTTCCCTGCCCACCTCTGAGGCTTCTGAATGCAAACATCACACAAAATTTGAGTTATTAGTAAAATAAATAGAGCAGCAAATCATCCATGCAGTCCGCACTGCTCCCAGTCCTGCCCTCATCCCAGCAGGCCCAGCCACTTTTCCCAATTAAGCCCCCAAAAGCCCCAGGAGTGTGCCCATCAGAGCTGCCACCTGCCCTGTTGTGGGAAGGTGCCCCAGAGCCACCATGTGTCCCCAGCACTTATCATGAAGCCAGCCAGCTGTGACTTCCACCCAAGGCAGGCTGTCTCAGGCTGCCCAGAGTTCATGCAACAAAGAAAACCACAGTGTAAAGCAAATGCATTCCAGAAAACCAGTAACAAATGAGGAACTCCTCAAGAGGCAGGGCCACAGAACTGCCTCTAGAGAGCACTCAGCACTGGAGCCCTACTCAGAAGGGAACAGCCATCAGCCACTGACTCCATCTGAACCACCAAGGAGCAGGCAGCTGCATATCTTCCTGTGGAAATTCACCTGCCTCTCTAGGCCCCTCCAGAGCCAATGGAGCCCTGCAGCATAGCACACTCCATAGAGAGCATGGCTCTGGCCCAGAGGGCCCTGGCCCTTCTACAGGTCATGCCCACACTAACTGCATGCCCCTGGTCAAGGCAACCTCTAACAGGCAGACCATGGTGCCATGGTGTGGCACGGGGTCCATGGCAGGGGTGTGTGATGAGGTAACAGGAAGGAACAGGATGCCAAGGCCAAGGACCCTCCCAGAACAGAGATGCCGCTCTCAGCCCTTAGTGATGGCAAGGGCAGCATTTGCCACTTTCCTGGGCACGTTTATCTCACACTCACTGCATCTCACCATCTTATTGAACAATATCAAGCCTAACCTTTGTTACATACAGTTGCTGCTTGCACATGAGTGGAAAAAATGACTAATTCAAACAACATGTTTTCTGGCTTGCACAATAATGTTTCCTATAGAAAAGTTGAAATATATAAAAAGTTCAGAGGAATTCAAATGTGTTTCCTAGAACCTGGCGACAACCACTGCAAAGACTCTGATATACTATGCACTGCTCCACTTTTCAGGACTACATATATCTTCTATCTTAATCACAATTGTACTTTATTTACTTTTATATCTTTACTTAATATAGATCATTAGCATGTTCCTATGCTCTTATATATTATTCAATGTAATTTTAATAGCTTCCTTGATTTCCATTTCTAGATGAACCATATTAGATTTAATTAATGCCCCCATGCAATGTTTTGTTATCATGAATAATGCTGAAAGAAGTGTCCTTCATTAGAACTGTGTAGAACATCTCTGATTATTTCCTTAGGATAACTTCCTAGATAAAGCATTGCTTATTGGTTCAAAGACTATATTTTTGAGGCATGTTTTCCATGTTTACAAATTATCTTCCTACCTGCTAGTCTAAAACTGTCCATTCCTAACCATATCCTAACAACATTAGATAAGATATGATTTTTCAGTCTTGTTAATCTGTTAGGTGTGTAACAATATTTTGATTTTGACTTCACATGGTACCTCTAAGTGCATTATTATATAATGTCCTAGCCACTTATTTCTTTTGCATATGCCTCTTCACATTCTTTGTTTACTTTTCTATCAAAGAAAATACTGATTTTTGTTAATGCTCAGAGGAAAAAGAGAATGAGTCTGCAACCTCGTTTGATGACTTTCTCCCCAGGTTTCACAATCCCAGCCACTAAAGCATTAGTTCTAATGTCTCACTTATATCTTTCCTCTGCAGCTTAAGCCCACTTCCTTTGCTCCTGTCCTCAGTGGGGATGCTGCTGTTTTCTAACAGTGTGACCTTCTGTGTCAGCTGTCAGCCTGTCCTCCTAGGGATGAATAATTCCTCCTCATTTTTGCCTGATCTAGTGTGACTTATGAAGTCAGAGTGTTGTCCTTTGATGCTGTCCCTTTCACTCCCCATGGCCACATCTTCCTCTAGGTCCTCCTCGTTTCTCACCTAGACAGCAGAAAATTACTTCTGAACAGGCCTCGACCTCGGGCTGGGCCCTTCCTATTTGACCCTCCCAAATCTCACCTTTGCTCTCTGCTTTGCAACTTCACAACTATGCAAAATGCAGTTCCTAAGTGCAAGCTTGGCTTGTTATTTCCTGTCTAGAGCCCTGTGTCCCTTGGTTTGCCCAGCTAGTAGCTCACTCTGCGGTGAGCACCACAGCCCTACTCCCAAACCCTATGTTTAAATTTGGCGAGTCCAGGTACTGCATGCAACACTGACAGAGCCACTGTTTCCTGCAAATGTGGTCCAGCTCTCACCACCTCCACCCCACCCTTTGGGAGAATCTTATTATGCTCAGCTCCTACTTAGCCTTCAGGAGGCCCCTCTGGCCACCTCACAGAGGACAATCTTTGTAAATGCCCATCTGGATACATTTCCTCTCCACTTCCTACAGCTACTGTTTCCACTGTAGTCTGTGACCTCAAAAGTGAGGATAGAGTATGAATTCAGCTGAATGCTACTGTTACTAACAAGGATCCCTGGATGTGTTCCTCCAGGGTCCCTGCCTGCACGCAGGTCCCACAGACCCTGGGTTTCTGCCTCCCGCTGTCTAGTCTAGCTTTCCTACCCTGTCTTCTCTTCTTCTCCTGAACCTGGTCCCACCCCTGGTGCTCACGAAGCCTTGTCTGCCTCTCTGGCTCCTCTGCACCTTCTGGCTCAGTCATTTCCCTGCCCTGCTCTCTCTGGGACTGAGGTTGTTGTCATGCATGACCCTGTAAGGGAAGCAATAGTTCTGATAGGAGACACCCTTGGTTGTGGACACCCAGAAGGCTATGTGAAGAACCTATTGAAACCCACTCAGCACACACCCAGGGCTCATTTAGTGCAGTTTCCTCAGGGCCACACACAAACTCTGGTTTTATTCTGTAGAGTTTGTTTAGCCAATTTACCTTGTTTCCTATGTGGCTCAAATAACTGCTGAGCAGAGCCTGCTACTGTAGCTGCCTCAGCCTCAGGGATCTAGGGCCTCTTCTGAGCCCATAGAGAGCCAAGATTTTGGCCCTTGCAGAGTGCACTTTGAACTCTGCAGGCTATACCCTTCCCTGGGCTGCTTCACCTCTCACATGTAGCCCTTGGCTCTGTTTACTAACCATATGCTTTGGGCCTTTCATTTTACAGCCTGTATACAGTGAGACTGGTAGACAGCAAATACACATTACCTTTGCCAGGATTGGATTAAATAGCTTTCGTGTTTTCCACACTTCTATTCTAAGTACTCCCTGTTCTACCAATCCCTCTGTGAACTCTATATTCTGCCTACACCCCACTCCCCAGCCCTGCAAGGCTCTACCACTTGCTCAGAGTGGCAAGGGTTTAGGTTTCTGTGCAAATGAAGAGGTTGTCCTCATCTCACCATTTGGTTAGAGATAAACCAAGAGCAAAAAAATCAAATGATCAATCCACTTCAGAGATCAGAAGAGAGGAGCTATAGAGTTGGTGATGCTGACTCAGAGGAAAAAGCATCTAGTCTCTGGTTCAGTTCTGCATTTGGTGACTGCATGACCAAGTCAGGGCCTCTGCCCACTGTGGGCCTTCCTGGCTACATGTGGAAATGAAAGATGAGACTAATGGCAGATCTTAGCCATGCACAAAATATTCCTAGCAAAGTGGCACTGGAGAATGGTGACCTCCACACCCAAGGGTTAGCAGGGTTTCCTCATTCCTTCCTCACTCCCCTCTTAGGTGTTTAACCTGTTCCATAGCCCCAGGGAAAGGGAGAGATTTTTGTAGAAATGAAAAGTGAACCTCTTGAGGTCAGGGTGTGGATTGTGAAGCTCAGGCCCTGCCTTTACATCTGCATAGTGCTCCAGCTCCTCCTCCGGCATCCAAGCCTTCAGCTTACCCATTTATGATGATCATCAGAGAGCTCCACAACCTTCCCTTTTTACAAACTCTTGCTGATGGAAAATTCATCCTCATACCTAATGTAAGTCCATCTGCTGCAATTTCTGTCTATTTTCTCTCGTTCAGTCCTTACTGGAGATGGAGAACAGCTGGTTGCCATCCTCCATATAACATTGTCTCCTAAACCAAAATCAGTTATGACATCACCCTCAGCCTGTTTTACTTCTGGCATAGCATCCAGCACTCCTTCTGATCTGACCTCAAGTATTTTGTCTCTCAAAGCATTACTGGTCACTGAGGCTCACACTGGAGGGTGCTTTGAGAGTTCCACATCCTTCTGGATCTGTAGCATCTATGATGGGATGGAGGACATTGTGGCCAGCTCCAGAGAGGTCAGAGCAAAGAGCGACCAAAAAGAACACACTGTAGATCCTGGACTTTACACAGGAGAAAGCTGAAAGTCCAAAAGAGCAAATTAAAAATCAGAACCTCAAGGTCAAATCTGTGAGGTCAGGCTTGAGCTGCCACACCCGCAGTACTGCCACAATACCTGAGCAGTGTCAGGTTGTCCTCTATATTGACAGAGCAGAACCAGCCCAAGCGGAGAAGCAAAGAGATCTAGCACCATCCTGACACAAAGCCCATCTTCCACTAGCAGAGACATGAATTCCCACTCTACACATTTTTGATTTCCACTAAGAACCCAAATACTAGACTGAGCGTATAGCTGTGTGGTACAATGCTTGCCTAGCATGCATACGTTTCCAGGTTCCATCCCCAACACTGCAAAAATAAAGAAAGGATGAAATGAGTAAAAGCAAAAACCAAAAACCTCTGTAGGTGGCAATAGTATTATTAGTTGTAACATTCATACCTTAATATGAAAAAGTAGATTTGGTATTTGGTCTTTTCCAAATATCAGTAGATTCAGGATGAGAAAAAGAACAAAGAACAAAGAAGCTGGAATGACAGACAAACTGCACTGTCTGCTAATGTTTACAAGGTCAGTCCTGGCTGTGAAAGGACTGCAGGGCATATGGCCTCTGCTGGTGGGGGTCCCTGGATACAGAAAACACCCCTGCTCAGACACATCAGCTGGCAGCCCCACCAGGTCAGCTGCAAACCAGGTGCTTCTGTGAGCTCTGCAGCAGACCTGAACTTGGCGAGAGGATTACCTCACTGCTCCCACCAGACTGACTTTTGTGAATGTGAATATTACAGCTCTTCTAAGGTATCCTGCTTAACTCTTTCCAAAGGGAAATGACCAGGGCATGTAAGAGTAAGTCCCCACCCCACAATGCCCTTACATGACAGCATGGATGAGAAGGGAAGGAGACGAGAGATGGATACCTGCCTATCAGATTGGGTAATAGGTATTATTTAATTACCTGTTTCAAGGTGAAATCACATCCTGGGGAGAAAAAGGAGGAGTATGTGAGTGTAAGGAAGAGGTGTATGTGAGTGTAAGGAAGAGTGAGTCACATCAACTATTTACTCATAATTGGAGGAGGATAGGAATAGAGTGATATATATATATATATATATATATATATATATATATATATATATATATATATATATATAAACTAGGTTTCAAAACAGCCTTCTCCCCACTCTGAATACACAGGGGCACATGTGCCCATTCTCATCAACTTCTGCGGATGTTTCCAGTTGCTGTGAGGTCCCGGACCATCCTATGCAGGGCC
>PVKN010010567.1:0-22505 GCA_004027915.1 Capromys pilorides
ACAGAATCTCAAAACAAGAACAAAAATTTAACAATGGTTGTATTATATATCTTCATCATCAAATCTTTTTAGATTAATAGATATAGGTATGTAAGATTGGTCAAATAATGAAATACTTTCAATAAACCTTAATTTAAAAAAAAAATCTTCCAGATGCATTTTTTTTTCTTTTTACGATTATATAGTATGAAATTTTGATAATATTAAATGACATAACATCTTTATATAATAAAAATAGATACCAGGTTACATAAGTAATAGACATGTTCTTACACTAGGGAGACAATACAATATTTACATATGTAGGTCTCATTTATTTCACTTATAAGTATATGTTCAAGTGCTGTCTCTTAAGTGAGTTCTTTGCTCCTCTTGGACAATGATGGCTGTTTCCCTCCTGAACATTGCTGGTCAAGGCACACACATCCGCATTTGTTTCCCAGACCTTAAAATAACCAGACACTACAAGAGGCTGGGGCAGGAAAATCACAAGTTGAGCTAGGCAACATAGTAACTTAGCAAGATCCTGTTTTAGAAAAAACAAATCCTTTGTAAAAAGACCTGGAAGTGCAGTGCAGTGTAGAAGTCCTTGATTCAATCCCCGGTACCACTAAAATAAATGAATAATATACAAATGAATAAATAACTCATGGTCAATCTTATTTTTTTCACCAGCCTTCCTCTGAACTAGTTAGAAGCACTTTGTAGACACCGTATTTTTTTTATTTTATCCATAAATAGTTACACATTTGTTGCCATTTTTTTTGTGTGTGTGGTACAGGGGTTCAACCTTGGGACCTTGCATTTGCCAGGTAGGTGCTGATGCTGCTGAGCTATCTCTGTAGCCTTACACATTCACCTATAAAAGTGAAAGCTCATGACAGAAGTATATAACTAGGCTGAGATGTAGATCAAAGGAAGAATATTTGTTTTGCAAACTCTAGGCCTTGGATACTATTCTCAGTACTGATATATAAGTATTAAAAATATAGAAATTATATGTATATTACATTTAATATAACGTCATAAAATTATCTCTTCTAAAAAATTAGCACTATTTTTATCTGGTTATTGGTTTCGCAATATTTGACGTAGTCTATGCAGTTTAAGCTGGCCTCAAATTCTCACTGATCCTCCTGCCTCAGCCTCCTGAGTTCTGGGATTGCAGGCATCTGCTCAACTCTAATATTAGCACTTTTTAAAGTCGCTTTCTTCCTGAGTGCATTTCTTCCTAGGAAGAGCACCAGAAACTGTGTCGAGAGCTGAGAGAAGATAGAAACAGGTGCCTTGGTTCTCGTCTCTGACACTAGGTAGGCTGCATACCACGAGTCTGTCTAAAGTGAGTCTTCACTTATGTTCTCCATCACTAGAAGCAGCAGAGCATCAGGAGGGGAGAGAAGGAAACAAATGTCACCTGTCTCCAACACTGTAGTCTGGAAGCCCTGCTCTAAAAAGGTCGAACCTTGGGTTACTATTTGTTCTTTGGAGTATGTGCTTTGTTTTATTGTTTGGTAGTACTGGAGGTTAAACCCAAGGGCTTCCAAAGGACCTACATTCCTTCTATTTTGAAACTGTCTAGCTTAGTTGCCCACATTGAGCTTGAACACAGGATCCTCCTGCCTCAGCCTCCCAGACAGCTGAGATTATAGGTTTGTGCCAACATACCAACTTAGATACCAAGTCTTGAAAGAAACCAATACCATAATGGCTGGAAACAAATCATGCTAATAATTCCACATAAAAAAAAAATGAAGGAGAGCTACCAAGACTTTGGCCTCTTCCTAGAGCAGGGAAACCCTTGCTGGCCCATCTATCCCTTGGGGTGAAGACAACTCACTAGCCCTCTCTGTGAAGGGCTATCCTGTCAATCACTCCTAGAAATCCCCACACTGCCTGAACTGGAGCTTTGTCATTAGAGATGGGTTCTTAGGGCTGGAACTGAATCTGCCGGTAGCACATAGAATTTCATCTGGACCTGCTGGATTCTGACTTTGGTGGTTTCAAATACCTGATAATGTGGTGCAGAGGGACTTCAGAGATGATCCATAATTATATTTTTTTAAGCTCAAGGATTGTAAATAATTCAGAATGATTTCAAAGGGGCTATAGCAGGGGGAAGTGATGGTGCACATCTGTAATTCTAGTACTCAGGAAGCTGAGCAGGGAGGATCACCACAGGTTTGACACCACACTGGGCTATACAGAGAGTTTAAGTCCAGCCTGAACTACAAAATAAAGTGGCATAGATATACCCCTGCTGAGCCTGAACTGTTGTATAAGAACATTAAAAAGAATGAAATAAATCTGGTGTGGTGAGCATGCCTGTAATCCTAGCACTCTGGGAGGTTGAGGCAAGAAGATTGCAAATTTAAGCCCAAATTTGGGTCAGTTTGTGACTTAGTGAGGCCTTGTATCGAAGTAAAAAATAAAAAGACCTGAAGGTGTAGCTCAGTGCAAAGGCCCAAGGTTCTATCTCCACTATTGGAGAAAGAAGAAGAAAGAAAGAAGAAAGAAAAAAAGAAAGAAAGAAAGAAAGATAGATTGATTGATTGACTGACTGAAATCGTGTATGTGTGTGCATGCTGGCCACCCAGTCTAATATGAATTCAAATCTCAATGCCTAGGGGATGGCAGAGATCAGATGGCTTACAGCACTGATGCTAGTGCTGAGCGGGTGAGCAGAGAAAAGTGATCCCCAACCCAGAGGCAGCGCCATCTGCCCAGTCTGGAGCCTCATGCTGAGAAGACAGCAACACAGAGGCAAGGAACAGATGGGGAGGCTGGAGCCCCACATGAGGCAGAGGGCTCAGCAGCTGGGCCTAGCCAGCCAGAAGGCTGGCTGTGCTGCCAGAGTCCTCCCTGAGGGAGCAACTCAGAGCCCCAAAGAGTGGGAAGGCCTCACAGATGGCCTCTACCTTGGGACTTCTTGAGGGACCCGATGTCATGCTGCCCTCCAGGGACAGAGCAAGAGGAAGGACCAGGTCCCTCCAGCCTTTATTATTTCTTTGTTTTTTGTTTGTTTGTTTGTTTTTTTGTCTGTTTGTTTTTTCAGAGACAGGTCTCTACACAGTTTAGTCCAGCCTTAAACTCACTATGTAGGCATTGAACGCCTGGTGATCCTCCTGCCTCAGCCTACTGAGTGCTGGGATTAAAGGTGTGCACCACCATGCTAAGCTTTCTTTTTTATTCTTCTGTGGTCTCAGAGTGAAAGGAAATCAAGAGTGAGAGAAATGGAGCTTTTGAAGCAGCTTTTTGCCTGGTGTCTTTGCTTGGCTCACTCACTCAGTTGCATGATATAGGAAACAAATCAAAGCTTGAACACATGAATTCACCCTAACAGCAAGATCTCATAGTCCCAAAAGTGCAAAAAGGACTTCTGAGGCGAAATTTCGTCTTCTTCTTCCTCTTAGTAAACTTACAGGAACTCTAAGCAACACATCAGAAGCGAAACTTGACTACTGCCCCCCCACCAGTAATCTCTGCAAGTTAGAAGCTGACTTTGTGTCCCTGTTGGGTTCTGAGACCATCTGCTCCTCTGCAGCCCTTCATTCTCACTCTGCCCTTAATTCTGATGTATCTTGTGAACTGTTCTAGTAGTTTCTAGATTTCTTCAATTTGTTTTGCTCCAATAAATTTATATCTTCCAGAAACTCAGTCTGTGCATATTTTTTCTGCATAACAGTTGTTACATGACTACCCTTTTGCAAAATCTTTCTTTTCCTACTTTCTCTTTTTATTAGTCTATATTTCCCTTTTTCTTTTCAGGAAATGGTATTTATTATCAAAGCCATATTTGATGTCAACAAGATGCCACAACTACAAAAAAAAAATTGCACATATTGCAATCTCAAAGCCAGCCAGTCAAATGGAACCACAGTCATTAAAAAAATAATTCAAATTACCCCAAAACCCAACTGAATTTTCTAAACATCTTTACATATCAAGGCAACTGTTATGATTTATGTCTAGTTGTCCCCTCAAAGCCTCATGGAATCATGGGACAGGGACTTCTAGAGTTTGAGACTTCAGTCATGATCCACTGGGATTATGTGTTTTAGTAGTGATGGGACTATGGGTCTGAGTACTGCTGGAATTACTTGACTCTTGATCCACTGGGATTATGTGTTTTAGTACTGATGGGGTTGTCAGTCTGAGTATGGCTGGGATTATTGGTGTGGCCTAAGGCGGATAGGCTAAGGCAGAGAGCCTGAAGTAATATAAAGAGAGACAGAGAGGCAGACATTGGTTGTTGCTCTCTGTGCCCTGGTTGGTCTGTTGCCTCTGTCGCGACTGTTGCTGTTCCACTGCCATGAACTGGATGCTCTCTGCCTTGTTCAATGCAGCCTTGGGCCAGCTGAATATTGACTGAAACCTCCAACAACTGTGAGCTAAATAAAACTTTCCTTCATTCATTTTGAGTGTTGGGTATTTGTCCTAGCAACGAGTAAAAAGTAACTAAGACAGAATTTGGTACCAGAGAAATGGGGTCGTTGCTGTGGCTATACCTGAAAACACGGATTACGAGCTTTTGGGAATGGCTTATGGGAAGAGATAGAAAAGGTTCAGAGATGTCGCCTACAAGTGAAGCACTGGAAAAGCTTCAGTTGGGAAATTCCAGTCAGAACTCAGACCAGAAGACTGGCTTGAAGCCTGGGTATGAAGAATGGCTTATGAGCAGAAATAGCAAATATTTTGAGAGGTCTTCTACTTGCAAAGAGCTGGAAAAGCTTCAGCTATTCTGTAGAGGAGTTTCTGGTCAGAACTCAGACCAGAAGACTGACAGAAGGCCTGCCTGTAAAGACCAGGTTGAGGAGGTTTCTGCTGGGAAAAAGGACAACATTGGTCATTAGACTCCCAACAATTTGTGCTATGGATTGGCTGAAAGTCTGCTGGAATTTTGCTTGTGCCCAGAGACTTTGCCTAAGACTGAGATTAAGCATGGTGGGCTGATTAATCTTTCAAGAGGTGTTTCAAAGCAGTGAACTATTGGGGCAGTGGCATGGTTGTTATTGGTGGCTTTTAGCCAGATTAATGTCGAGAATCAAGAGCAAAGAGTCAAGCAGGATGATTTAAAATGTGAGTTTGGTCAGAAAGGAAACACCAGGAAAGCTTTGGCCTGCAAAGATGAAGCTGAAAGTATCTCCATTGCTGGGAAGGAACCAGAGAATCTAAAAGATGGCCCAAGGGAACACAAGAAGTGGCAGCTCTCCACCCTTTGCAGCCCCAGAAGTGCAAAGGAGAGAGGCTTTGCCTTGAGAAAAAAGTTGCAGAAACCCAAGTACCAGAATGGCAGCAGCGGCCAATCCAAATTCCAAAATGGTGCCGGCACGGAGAATTTGTTCCTAGGAATCAAGGTCAGAGTGTTCATCAATTCAGGCACTCCACCCCTACAACCAAGAGAGAAGGAAGCCTGGCTGCTGCTCCAGCTGGCAGCAGACCTTGGCATCATCTACGTGACATTGGTTTTAGGTGCATTCAGAACAAAAGAGGTGTTAGGTTAAGAAGGCTTCAACCTAGATTGCAGAAGGCCTGGGAGGCCAGGCAGTGTGCCCCTGAGAGGGCAATGTATAAAGCTATGAGAAACCAATTCAGTGGAAACTCCAGAAGTTTGGAAAAGCCAGGAACATGGATTGTGCAAAGAGGGAGCAAATCTGGCCTAAGATAGGAGCCATGGAAAATACCACCAAGAGTGCTGTAGGGTCGGAGCCATGTAAGGCCTTTGGAGTTCACAAATCACTGTAGACTGCTTTGGATGTTCCAGTTGGAACTATGGGATTTAATGTTTACCCTGCTGGATTTTGGACATGTGTTGGTCCTAGTGTTTTGTATTACCCTATTGTTTACAACTTTTGGATTGGTAATGTTTATCTTGTACCTCTGAATGTTGGATATGTTTAACTGTTCTTTTATATAGGAGCTCACAGTTGAGAGTTTGCCTTGGATCTTAGAGGAGACTTGGGATTTGGACTTTTCAGCAATGCTGAAACTGTTGGGACTCTGACAACTCTTTGAGATGGATTAAAATGTTTTTTGCACAAAGGGATGTGCATTATACTTTGTGGGTCCAGGGGCGGAATGTTATAGTTTATGTCTAGTTGTCCCCCCAAAGCCTCATGCAATCATGGGGCGGGGACTTCTAGAGTTTGAGACTTGAGTCATGATCCACTGGGATTACGTGTTTTAGTACTGATGAGGTTATTGGTCTGAGTATGGCTGGGATTATTTGTGTGGCCTTAGGTGGATAAGCTAAGGTAGAAAACCTGAATGTAATATAAAGTGAGACAGACATTGGTTGTTGCTCTCTGCTTCCCTGGTTGTTCCATCGCCTCTGTCACCATACTGTTGCTGTTCCACTGCCATGAGCTGTTGGCCTCTGCCATGTACCTCTCTGCCTTGGATTCAGCCAAGTATGGACTAAAACCTCCAGTAACTGAGCTAAATAAACCTTTCCTTTCTTCATTTTGAGTGTCAGGTATTTGTCCCACCAATGAGTAAAAAGTAACTAAGACAGCAACAAATTAAAATTGTTAACAAAAAATACAAAGTCAAAAGGTCTGATATTGATGTTTTAAAAAACAGGCAACTACCTAAGCATTTCCAACAATCTGCACATCACTCTCAACCACTCAGCTTCATGCAATTCGTCATCAGGCACACTCTCTCAGCCACCTCTAGTAACACAAACTTAATCACACTGTGCCCGCTTGGACTTCCCATTCTCCATCTTGGTGTCAGTGTACATCACATGGCCACAACCTTAGAATTTGTCCTTTAGCATCTTTCATGTAAAATCAAATGGAAGCTTTCTCACAAATATCTGACAGGCCTTCCTGGCTACCCCAGGAGCATGGCCTCCAGTTCCACCAAAGGAACCTGTGATGGTTCCTCTAAAGTTTCTGTGTTCCATCTCAATGTCATGGTCAAAGCTGTACCACCACTGCCACCCATGGTCAAGCCCATGCGCACGATGCCAGCACTTAAGGCTAGACCCACCATTGGACCATTGGTGCCCATCCTCTCCAGGCCAGTGGCCATACAATCCATCATGGTGCCCATGCACTCTAGGCTAGCCCCCATGCCTACAGACACCATGCACTGCATATTCAGGCCCTTTCACTGCACACCAGAGCCCACATGCTCAGTGTATTGTCCTACACATTTGCACATAGATGTTGCCATGCACTTGAGGCTGAAACTGATGCCAGCACCTGTGTGGTCATCTCCAGAGCAGATCTGCTCCATGGTCTGGTCCATTGGACTGTTGCTAGAAGCCATGTGCACTAGGTGCAATGAACCCATATGTTTGATGCCAGAGCCCTCACAATCCCTGCAATGGCCCAGCACTACACTCATGCACTCCATGCCAGCACTCCAGTGTGATCAATGCTAGGGCCCATCCTCTCAATCCCAGGGACACCGCCTCCACCTCTACCTCTTCCCTGCTTTGCAGTGATCCCTCCTCTCTTTAGTGCATTACTTAGGATTTCTCCTATTCCAGGTCCTATGCCTTCCATTCCCACTCCTGTAGGCGCTAGGCTTCCTATTCCAATGCAGTTGTTCAGGTGATTGGCATCAATAAGCTGCCCCCTGGTCTTCACCCCATGCCAATCCTACTACATCCATGAGGAAGTTATGGTGGATCTTCAGGAGGGAAAAAATCTCCCATCGGTAAGACCCTCATCTATCATGGCATGCATTGGTCTATCAAATAGCAGCACAGCTGGCCATTAAACATAGAGCTTTCATAGCTTCCATGGACTGTTCATAAGTCACAATGCCTACTTCATGGCTTAGCCTATCTTTGCATGACACAATGATCACATTCATCATGGAGAGTTGGTCCTTGTACATAACACATCTGAAGTTTTTTCATCCTCTTTCCCTCCTTGTCTGTTTCTATCTCTAGAAGCACATTTCCATTTGCAAAAGATCTAGCTCCCTGCATCCCAGTATCTTTTATTTTGCTATTTATGCTTTGGCTTTCTCCTATAAAAAATATGTATTTGAGCTTGTGTGCCTGCTTCACTCCAAAGGATTTTAAACTTGTGTCTTTCTCCTGACTGACATGGAACAGATGAAATTCATCAGAGTGACTCCATCCTACTAATAGCCAGATTTTGACCAAACCCTAATTTTTGTCAAGGAGGTGAACTCAGTAAAGTGAGTCATGAGGCCCCACGGCAGACAAGGGTGCCAACTGCAGACTCAGGCAATGTGCACAGCTGCCTCCAGGCTAGTTAATCCTAGTGGGATACTGGGGTGCTATGAACTCTTCCCTGGGGTCTCTTTCAAGCTTTTATCCTGAAAAGAACTGAAGAGGAGATGAAGTTGTGGGGTTTTACATTTATTAAAAGTAAGAAGTATTTTCTAAAAAAGTGCTTGACAGAATGGGGGTACCTCAGTGAAGTAGGAAAGGAAATAGAAAAGATGGCCAGTCTACAAAGGTTGCAGTGGGCTGATGAAAAAGCCCATAGCTCCCAGAAGTTTAATGGCCACTTTGTTTATCCCCAGTTCTGACATCTGATCTAGTCCATCCTATAATAAACCTGCTTGATTTGGTGCCATCAGAATTCAAAATAGCATTCTCTGATTGGTTCCAGATGTAGGGCTTCTGCACATGTTCTGGATCTCTGTGATTGACAGGTCATAGCCACTTGCGCAGCTGTTTTCCCATACCCTAATCTGCTGCCTCAGTACCACACACCATCTCTTACACAAGAGGCACCCTGGTCATAGACAATGTTAGCATTAGAGGAAACAGGGTAAAAGATTTATGGGAACCCTTTATACAATCTTTTCAAGTGCAAAGACCTGACAAAAATACATTTGAAAAATTGTTCATCATCCCTGTCCACAGAGAAATGCAAATTTTGACAACACTGAAATTCTGTCTTGCCCCAGAAAGAACAGTCACCATCAAGAAATCAAGTAATAAGGACATATGGCAAGGCTCTATGGAAAAAGAAATCCAACATGGTCGGTGGCAATGTGGTCTGATGTGACCACTATGGCAGTCAGTGTAGAGATTCCTCAAAAAAGGAAAATAACTAATTCTACCAGATCCGGCTATTCCCTTCTATCTTCCTAAAAGAGTTAACAACAGCATATTACAAGGAGACATGCATGTTTATATCAGCTCAACTCATACTAGCTAAATCTTGGAAGCAGCCTATCAACAGATGGATAGATAAAAAAAATGTGTTACTTATACACAATGGAGTACTACTCTTCCATAAAGAAGGATACATTGGAGTCATTTCTAGGAAACTTGATGTACCTTGAGACCATAATGTTAAGTGAAGTAAATCAAACATGTCAGCTTACATATAGCATAGCTCCTCTTATATAAGAAACTGAAAACATAAGCAAAAAGTAAAGTAAAAGGTAGATAATAGGAAACATTTTTGTGTAACTTATTGTTTTTTTTCCTTTTGGTTTTCTGAGATAGAGTCTCTCTGTATAGTTCAGGCTGGCCTTGGAGTCACTATGTAGTCCAGGCTGGCCTCAAACTGGTGGCAATTCTTCTGCCTCAGTCTGCTGAGTGCTGGGCTTATAGGTGTGCACTGCTACGCCCAGCTCTGGCTTGTTTATCTCATCCCTGCCCCCCTTGGATGTGCTTCTTGGACATTAATGAACCCAGATAGGCACTTTAACCATACCTCAGTGTTCAAAATGCTCATGACAATGACAGATCCTCCTACATCTTGCTAGAATTCACTGTGTGAAAAAAACTGCTGCAAATTATCTGAGGATAGAGATGCATCCTATTTTTACAAATAAATGCAGAAAATATTACTATGTTAATAGTTGCTTATTTAATACATAATATTCGCACATAAGAATTCAATGTTTTAGTAAACACTGAGTTATTCTAAAAATCAATTCCTGAATAGATCAAAAGATTGTGGAACAGGGCATAGTAGCAGACATTTTTAAGTTCACGACTGGGGAGCTGGAGGCAGCACTATTGCTGCCTCTTTGAGGTCAGCTTGGGCTACATAGTGAGTTCAAAGCCAGCCTGGACTACATAGCAAGACTCTGTCTCAAAACCCAAATAAGAAAAACCACAAAAGAGCCTGACGCAGGTCCCTTTTTGGGTAAGTGTGCAGATTGGAACTAGAGAAATTCTGGCTCAGTCCCTATTTGGCCACCTTTGCAAGAGTGCAACAGTACTGCAACCTCAGGGACCATCACATCCCAAATCCATGTGCTGTGCCAAGCTGAGATCGCAGCACATGATTTGGACAGTAGTGAACTATAAGGACTGCGATTGCACATGTGCAGCCCCTTCCCATAGCACAGTGATTGCACATGCGAGGCCCCTCCCCACAGCACTCGTCTGCTATCTCCACAGCGTGAGTACTCCACACCCAAGCTGCAAGGGGCATGCACAAAGTCCTGCCTTGGCCTTGGGAAGAGGGCTGAAGAGCCAGCTTCAAGGAGCAAGTACTGGGAACTGTACCCTACCAGAGGACAGCTGCTGCTTCAGTCCCTCCTGTCTCCTTCCCAGCTTTTTTCCTTTCAAAGGTTCAACATAGTTCTGGGGAGCAAAAACTCAGAACAAAAATACAGGCCCTTGGGGGTCTAAGTGACCAGATGACACCACTTATCCCTGACACCACATGCCAGGACAGGAGTGAGCTAGGCTCATGCATACATCTTACAGTGCAGTGCTCATGACCTGGAGAGGTCCTGTCACTTGGCCAGTGTCACATAGATAGGGGTCAGTCTGACCAAAGTAGATGCTTCTAAGAAGAATGAAAGCAATGAAGATGTCTAATGTATGAAGACCAGCTCCCCATGATGAATAGAATCATTATGCATTGCAAACATACAATGACAAAAAAATAAATAAATAAATAAATAAATAAATAAAACAAAATTAGAAAAATGAGAGTGAGGAGGGGTGGTACACACCTGTAATCCCAGCACTCAGGAGTGTGGCGCAGGAGGATCACAACTTGAGCCCCACTTGAGTCACAAAGCGAGACTACATGTGGAGAGTCCCTCTTAACCTCTCCCACAACTAATAAGGAGTTCATATTAGCCACATTTCAAATACACATCCATGCCTGGCTAGTGCCTCAACCTTGTTATACAGCATAGCACAAATTCAGAGTCCTCCTATCATCATTGCAATTCCATATCCTTCTGAACTTTATGTAACCACAAAAGCCTGGATTGATGTTTCCTAGGAATATGTCAAACAGACATGAAACCAGACATGAAGAACTGAGGGAAAACCACCAACTTAGTTTACTCAAATGGTTGTCTATATTTTGGTCACTTTGGAGAAATAACTATATCCTATGTCTATGCTGATGCCTCATTAAATTAATACACACACACAAAAAAAGATATTCCCCTGTCAGGCATGGTGGCACACACCTGTTATAGAAGATAAAGCAGAAAGACAGCTGCAAGTTTGAAGTCAATGTGGGCTACATAGTGAGTTCAAGGCCAGCCTACATAATAGGGGAACTCTGTCTCAAACACCAACCAACAAACGATAAAATAAGACAAACAAAGCATAGTAGATCTTTCATCACTAAAGAGTTGAATTGCTAAGTAAGAACCATGGGGTTGGAAGGTCACTCAGTAACGGAGTGGACACCACATATACTCATGCCAGGTTCTAGCCCCGAGTGTGCAAAAAAGGCACACACAAGAAGGGTAATTATGGCTGTGACCACTAAGCAGAGTGACGCACACTGGGGAGGCTCCACTGCCCTGAGTTTCTTGGGCCTAACTAGAGAAGGTATGGAATCTGAGCTAAGAAAGACAGGAGAAAACATTGAGTCTCCATTTGTGGATAAAGTGCTCAAGAGGTCACAACAAAGGGAAAGAGATCAAGAAACAGAGAGGAGCTGGGGGTGGACACATGCCTATATTCCCAGCTCCCTGGGAGGCTGAGTCAGGATTACAAGTTTGAACACAGCCTGAGTCACTTCCTGCAACTGGTCTGTGTGATTCAATTGCACAGAACACTGGCCTGTTAAGTGCGAGAAACCAGCGACCTCAATAAAGCACGTCAGTGTTTCTCCTTAGAAGTCTTTCCCTTGCTCTGTTTTATAACCCAGTCCTGACTCATTCACCATGCAGTTACATCAGCCATGGTCTGTGAAGGGAGTGCCAGATGTGGAGTTCATAGAAAGCCTCATGCCAATAAAAACCCCACCCAAAGGGGAAGGAAGAACCCAAGCCAAGATCAAATGCTGCGTGGATTCTTCTACCCAATCTTTCAGGGTTTTGCCACATGATATTATTCATGCGTTTATGATTGGGGGGGTTGGCTAGTCCAGAGCAGAAGGAAAGGTTGTAAGCAAGCCGAAGGGGCCTGTGATGGTCCTAAAACACCTTCACTGATTCTTTAAGGCTCCTCCCCTTCCTGGGCTTTCTCCCCTCTCCTGAATGTGGGTTGTACCTTTGTTTGTTTGTTTGTTTGTTTGTTTGTTTGTTTGTTTGTTTGTGTTTGAGACAGGGTCTCTCTGTGTAGTTCAGACCAGTCCCAAACTCACAGTGATCTTCCCACCTTAGCCTCCCAAGTGCTAGGACGGCAGGGGTACATCATCATCACCATGCCTGGCAATTCTGAGACTGGGTGGCTTCAGTCTTGGGGTCTTATGGCTTAACTACCATGTACTGCAGACACTTGAGTGACCCTAAGCAGAGGCCCACTTGGAGAATGTTTTAGTTACTTTTCTTGTTGCTGAAACAAAGTACCCAACAAATTAAAGGAGAAGGGTTTATTCAGCTCACAGTTTGTGGACTTTTCGTTTCATACTTGATTGATTGCAAGGAAGAGTGGCACATGGCAGAGGGACAACAGTTTATTTTGGTGGAAACCACAAAAGCAACAACAGAGAGAACAGTGTTATAGTTTGGGGTTTTACAAGGGGAATCATACAACACAGGACACATATTTTATAAGATTATTTATAATAGTCACCCCAAGAATGATACACAAAGAGAGTGTGGGGCATCTGTCCACACACTAAAGACCAAATAAGCCAGGTGAGGGCCTAGATTCCACAATAATGTTGTGTATAAATCCAGTTGAAGATGTAGATCTCATAACATTGCTCCCCACAAATACAACTGGAGGTGTAGAGCCCATGACAATGTCTCCTGCAGGCCTGTTTCATGGATCTGTGCTGGGAAGACCCAAAGATTAGTGGTGGAAGCTAGAAAGTCTGTGCCACCAGGTTGCAGGATCCAAACTGAAGCTAAGAATTGACACTCAAGGTAAGGTTAGAGCTCCCCCAAGGTTACCACAGCCATCCTCAGCAACAATGAGGTCCCAAGCTCCTCTGAGGGTGAGGAAAGCTGAGTTTCCATCAGGAAAGCCAATGTGACAAGCTTCTCCAGAAAGCTGAGTAGTGCCTTCCCCTCTAGAGCCAGGAAGCAATGCTCAAGGTAAGGACCAGAGCTCCCCCAAAGTGAACTGTAGCAGCTCCCAGCAACATGAAGATCCTGAACTCCTTTAATGATCAGAACATTTGAGTTCCTCAGGAAAGCCAGCATGACAAGCTCATCCAAGAGAACCAACAGCTCCCAAAGGCCTCCAAACAGTGATCCAACAGCTCCCACCAGACTCTCTTCTTCCTCTCTATTTCTGTCTCTTATGCTGCTGCCAGACTTCCTTAGGTGCGTTTCCCACACCCAGCACCACACCGGTTCAGTTCACATGGGTGTTCCAAGTCGACCAACAACGGGGACAGACAAGCCTATTTCTGTGCCTTTTATTGTGTTTAGTCTACCTGGATTAGGGTAGTGCCAATCTAATCGATGGACTGATGCAGCAATCACCCACTCCTAATCCCAGCACCCTTATTCCCAGCATTGTAGTATGAGGCAGTCATACACTCTAGCTCTGAAAAAATTCTATGACTGGACAAAGCTTTGGGGGGGGGGCATTTAGACACAAACCATAATAGTGAGGAGCTGCTACCCCCTGCCTACAATCATTGAGGTCAACATCGTGGTCAGCCTTGCGGCAGTCCACTTAAACCCAGTGTACCTTGGCACAACTTCATGCAGGAGCCTCAGCCAGCACAAGCCATGTTAAGCTGGTCCTGAATCCAGCCCCTCATACACATCAAGACAGTAAATGGTTTTGATTTGGGGGTAATTTTTTTCAAGGTCATAGTGAGGAATACAGGTCCAGGTCCTTCCAGAACCATATCTGAATGCAGCTGTCATGCCCTGAGGCCTGTGAATCCTACTCCTCTCCACAATAAGGCTCCCTGCAAGTAAATGATTCTGATGCCAGACATTGTGACACTCCCCTATAATTCCAACACTCTGAGAATTCACACCAGTCTGAGGTCAAGCAGGATTATATAGTGAGTTCAAGGCCAGCCTGAACTACATAGTGAGACCCTGTCTCCAAAATAAATGAATAAATAAATAAATAAATAAATATATAGAAAAACTCTGTCTCAATAATAGCAACAACTGTCAGGCTCTACTCTGGCATGACTCTGGCAGCATACATTGTTTCCAGCCAAAAACCACAGGGCAGTATGGGCCCTGGCCTCAGCAAACACAGGACACAATGTTGTAAAAAAAGTGAGAGCACAGAATCTTCCCAGCACCAAGACACCTGGTAGCAACCATATATTTGCACCGGATGCTCTGAGAACTTTGACCACTGTTTTCTCAGACCTTCCCCCTTGAGGTCCCTTGACTGACTCCCTGACACGATACAGGATACCTTGTCTCATTTCATCATTCGACCCCCTTTCGCAGGCCCTATAAAGAAGCCCTGCTTTTCTTTGCTCTATAGATGATCGTTGCTTCCTCTGTCTGCCTGCACCCAGGTGTAGTAAGCCTCATGCTTTGTTGCCTTCACAGAAGTCTGTCTGGTGGTCACTGCCTCATGTTCATTTTAACGACAATAATAGTTATCTAGTAAAATCTGTGCTGAATTACAGCTAAGTGCAGAAAATCATCTCTGGAAATGAAATAAAGTGGCCACTCCACATGATGGCAACCTGTTAGTGAAGCTACTCAGCTTGTGAGGGCAGTGCCAGGCATCGTGGCTGAGCAAACTGCGCCCCAGCTTCTTTCTTCAGGGAATCTGATCTCTTCATCCAGCATGTTCCATCAGCAATGTTAAATCCATACACAAAGATAGTTGGAGTTTTCGAGGAATCAAGCAGCGCTGTGATGACTACAGCTCTGTGTTTAATCTCACCCTTACTCCCTGTACAAAACTCTTACTTTACCTTTGGAAAACTTTTTGAAGTGCCAGCTGAGAGAAAAGCTGTTATGGGATGCAACTTCTTGCATTCATTTTGGCAACCAGCAGAATATGTTCATTTCCAAAATTCCCTACGATGAAGGGAAGAGGGGACTGTTGATTGGAACTTTTTGACCACATTAACTAGCCAGGCATCTTGATTGCCCAAATGAATGCCCTGTGCTAAAACAACAGAAAGTGATAAAGGATTCAGTGAGGCAGCACGGAGTCAGGCTGCTGTCCCCGGGGTCTCAGGCCTGCAATGGAACACCACTGAAAGCACCCAGGGGCAGCTTCCTGTTCTTGCCTATTGAGGAGGGTCTAGCCAGTGTGTGCAGGGCACTTGCTGCTGCAGTGGCAGGAAGTGACTCAAGGGCAAGCTTTGGTGGCCAGGCCAGCCTGGGCTTCACTGGAAGAGCATGAGTCCTGTGCAAGTACATGGGGGTAAGAGTTTACAGGCCTTCCTGGCAAGTGAAATGTTTAGCCAGAGAGGACAAAAGCTGACTTTTCAAATAACCAAACTAAGTTTTCAAAAATAAAACAATTTTTTTTAAGCTTGGCATGATGGCACACACCTGTAATCCCAGCACTCTGGAGGCTGAAGCAGGAGGATAGCCATAAATTGGAGACCAACCTGGACTATATAGTGACTTCAAGGCCAACCTGCCTCAATAAACCAAGCCACTAATTTGAAGATATAATATGCAATATAACAACCATTGCTGAATTCCTATCATTTTGCTTAATGAAATTCTGTATCATTTCTAACATATTTACTATTTTTTTTTATTCTCTTTAAAAAAACAAGTCAAAATAAAACAAAAAATTGCAGGAAGATACAAAAGAAAATAATTTTCTGCCATGGGACTTTAAAAACCTTAATAATTTCCATGCACTCTACAAAGTACTTAGAAACTGAGTGTGGTGGTGCATACCTGTTATCCGAGCAGTCTGGAAAGCTGAGGCATCACCCCACTAGGCTGGTCAGTCAATGTTTACCAAGTAGGAAACATTCTTTCGACCTGGCATGCTAATATCTGCATGTTTTAAGTGGCACTTCCCAATGTAATTCTTTAATAGTCTACAATATATGCTTCTTAAGGCTTTTAGGTAATGTGAAGAATAAGTTAAAATCTAAAATATAGTTCTGGCTGAGCATGGGGATCTGCACCTGAAATCCCAGCACTCAGAAGGCTGATACAGGATGATCGCCACAAGCTGGAGGATAATCTAGCCTACATACTGATTTCAAGGCTAACATGAATTGCATAGAGAGACCCTTCCTCAGAAACAAAATGAAAAAAAAGGTTACATATGCTTTCAGCATGATAGATTATACTACCTCATTAGCACTCCTGATTTCAAACAGTGAAATAAAGGGTTATGATAATGGAAAAACCCAGGCTACTAATTTATTTATAAAGCTTTATCCTCCACTGATATGTTTGACATATAGTTGGGACAATCAGTCTTGACTAACATGAAAAATATTTCCCACCTAGAAATAGGTAGATAGCTCAGACCATGATTCCTTAAAAAAAATTATTTCCCTATAGGTAGCTTTATAAGAATACAAAGACAGCTGCAATTTGAAAGATCTTTGGATGACTGCTAAAATTTCAAGCTGTCAAGGTGAAAATGTTTCATATTTTGATGCCTCAGTGTCAAAGGTTAGGGTACTAATGGGGAAACGAAGATTCTAACCGGATACAGGTGGACAATTTATAGGCAGAAGGAACTGAACAATCAGCAGAGCAGATCGACTTCACGAATGTCTGAAGCTAAATGTATCGATCACAGAGGGCACCATGCATCCATTAACTCCAAGTATTCAGTGCTACCAGGGAAATGGGAGGAGGGGGTGGCAAGGCTCTCAAATAATAAAGCAGCTCTTGTCTTCCTCAGATGAGATTTGGATATGGCTCCATTTCTGGAGTGATTACACTCACAGGAGCCCGAGAATTCTGGGCTAGGGTGGCTGCCATAGCATTAGCAATGACAAGTCCCTTATGGAGACAGTGAATGACCCAAAGGCTTGCTAAAGACTGGTGTGCAAATATAAGTGAATTGCTTGGGAACAGTAACAGTGAGTGATGTCTTTCTAGCCATGAACATAACAACAGTGTATGGATAATGCCTTCCAAATGAGATTAATATTGTACACGAGGCATATAAGGTTTTATAATTTAGCCATAGGCCAGATGAATTACAGAACAGAAGAGCTACCTATAGGAACCTAGTTTTTGCTTTTTGTTTTTTTTCCAGGTACTGGGGATCAAAGTCAAGACCTTGCGCTTGCCAGACAGTCACTTATGCTGCTTAGCTATCTCCATGGCCCTGTTTTTGTTTTTGAGGTAGGGTCTCATTTTGTTGTTTAAGGTTACCTTGAACTCAGTATGTAGCCCAAACGGGCCTCAAAGTCACGGCAATCCTCCTGCTAGCCTTCAGATTATACCGGGGATTATAGGTGTCATCGTGTCTGGTTTATGGCAAACTATCTTTGGCCAAGCAATCCTGGTGAGCATAGCCTTGAACTCACAAAATGCCTGTCTCTGGGCCTCCCCAGGCTTGTGACCTCACACAGATGGGAGAGCAGTTATGACATCCATTGGAAACTAAGTCACCATTCGGTCAGTTGTAGATCAAAGCTGGCCACCTCCACGGTCTTCCAACTACCTTGATCTCTGGGATCCAGTGTTTATTGGGCTTCATCATGAAGACAGGCCAACATAAAGGTACCAAGGTCATTTTTTCTTACCGCTCCAAATTAGAAAATAATAGGTTTCCACAAGGAGGCATGAGAAGTCTTCTAACCAAGTACCTCAGGGCGCTAGAAGCAGTAAATAGCTTCACTTTTCTCTATTCCTTTTCTCAGCTCAGAGTGGAAGGAAGGAGGTCGACCGTAACAGAGCCCCAGTCTTTTGTCACTGCCAAGCATTCCCACTATGGCCAGTCTGAACTGCACCCAACAAAGTCTACATTGGCTTTGGGCGCACACTGTGTGAGAAGAAAGAAGGTGAAATCTTTTCTTAGTAATGGCTACAGTGGCAGGAGGGACAGGACCCAGGAGAAGGAGGGAGTGTACAGGGAGGGGAGCAAAGGAAACTGAAAAGAATGAAGATGTGTCACGCCCATGACCAACTCCCCATAAGGAATGGGATCGTTATGTACTGCAAATGTGGGCTAATAAAAATTAAAATTTCAGAAAATATTGAAATGACAACATTGTAGACAACCTTTTAATGTGGGCCCTAGAGAAACTATAATGGAGCAGGTGACTTACAAGTGTGTACCATGTCCATCTCTAGTGACCAGCATTGGGGTAGAAGTTAGGATTGAGCAACTACTCAAAAGGAAGTCAGAGCTGGCCTGCTGGTGCATGCTTGTAATTCCAGCATGGGGGAAGCTGAGGCAGGAGGATTGCTGTAAATTCAAAGCCTGCTTGGGCCACATGGTGAGGCCAAAATAAAAAGAATAAGGCAGGGAGTCAGGATGGAACTTGTACCCAGCAGGGATTCTTTCTGATGCATAAGATTCATGACTTCTGGCTTGGTGCAGATGCACAGGAACAGGGCAGGGGATATAGCTCAGCAGTATAAGCACCTGCCTGGCAAATACAAAGTTCAGAGTTTCATCCCTGGTACCACAAACAAAGCAACAACAACAAAAACAAAAACAAAAACAGATGCACAGCAAACATCCTTTGAATTAAGGGCAAGACAGGGTAAGAGCAACGGCTCTAAATTTAGCTTTTTATTCAAGACCCAGGGTGTTGTCACTAAGCCACATTGTCAGCAGCCAACTCCTCCATCCTTATATTGCCCAGGCTGGATTGAACTTTGATTTCTTTGCCTCAGCACCCCGGAGGCACAGGCACACCCTGCTTTATCTTTTAAAATATAGTAACATAAACATATTGTGAATTATCTGGGCAACTGTGCTATAAGTGCATGCTACTACTCAATTCAAGGTGGACATTTGCATTTCTCCTATGGACTGCATTGGTGCCAAGTCGTCTGCTTATGTGACACGTCTGACTGCTAGTGCAGTGTCTCAGGCCAGGGTTGTTACAAAAAGCAAATGTGATCTTGGAATCCACAAATGCTCAGAAACTAACTTTCTTCAGTCATCCTCTCAGCTCTTGGGTCGCTCATCCCATGCAGCTATTTGAGTCTAGAAGATCTTGACAGAAAACTTTTAATGCCTAATTAATGTCTATCAATCTCATTTCTCACATAAAGATGCTCATTATCTTGAGTGACAGACATATGTCTTGAGGTAGGTTTTTTTTTTTCACTATGCTACTATAATTATGCTATGAATTTCTTTTTCTTTCTTTCTTTTTTTTTTTTTTTTTGTAGTGGGGATTGAACCCATGGTCTTCACAATGACATACATTCTCAGCTCTTTTAAAATTTATTTTTTTGAGACAAAAGCTCACAAATTCGCTAAGTAGCCCAGGCTGGGCTCAAATTTCCATTCTTCCTGTGTTGGCTTACCAGCCCACACGGATTTTAGGTTGTGCGACTGTGTCCAGCCACACCAGGAATTTTGTAAGATCACAATGGGAAGCTATAGAGAATTGGTAACTGGGGCTGGGGATGCCATATGCAAGGAAGAAGGAACCATGGCATGGTGAGAGCATGTGTTGTTCTCGTCCTGGGAAGGAGTCCCAGGTCAGGGGCAGTGGTGCCCTGAGTGAGAAAGTGGCATAGAAAGGGCGGTGATGACAAAGACAAAGGGTTGGGACTCCCACAAGCAGCCATGAGATAGTGCAGAAAAGAATGGGCTGATTCAAGTCTTAAGTTTTTTTTAATCTAAGTAATGGAAATAAAAATACTAATATGTCTTAGCTGGGTGGAGTGGTGCACACCTGTCATCCCAGCACTTTGGGAGTAGAGGTAGGAAGAGTTCAAATGAGTTGCAGGCCAGTCTAAACAACTACATAGGAAGATAGTGAGACCCTGCCTCAAACACACACACACACACACACACACACACACACACACACACACACATACTGACACGATCCTCTCTACCCACTGGACTGGCTAGAATCCAAGCCTCAGATAAGATCCACTGGTAGCCAGGATGTAGAGGCATTGGAACTCTCATCTGGGTGCAAAGAGTTCAAAATAATACAATTACTTTAGGGAATTCTTCACCACTTTCTCCAAAGGATAATCAGAGATGGCCTGATGACTCAGGAGCTCCATTAATATGATTTCACCCAAGATAATGAGAACATGGTGAGGTAGGATAAAAGATAGGAAAAAATGGACACAGAACTCTTCATTTAAGATTGTAAGATTGCAACTTCTACGACCCAAATCAGCTTCCCTTGCTGCAACTTAGTCTCCTTTTCTTCCAGACCCATCATGCTCGAAATTCCTCAGTGTCACTGGGTTGGGGCTACGGTCTCCGATGCTGAAATAATTTAACCCACCCTTTTCAGATAAGTTTGGAGGTTCACTGATTCCCTTCACAGAAAAAGAATTTTCAGGAGACATCAAAAAAAGAGATGTAAGGAGATGTGAGGGGCCATAGGATGCATTCAAGAGCAGGTGCGGTATGCAGAGATCACATTTAAGGGGCTGTCTTCAAGATGAAGGGGTCGTCTACGATGTGTAGTCTCACTCTCCGTAAAGGTACAGTGCTGGCCATCTCCCTGTGCTACCATACTGCCAATGCAGCCACTTCTGAGGTGGAGGAAGGGAAGTTTGCAGGTGTAATTTACAGGTAAAAAAGATAGACTCAGTGCCTACATTAGGAATTTAATGTAATTGTCTATAAGAATGTATGTGTCTGTGCGTGGGGGAGAGTTCATAAGCTACAGCTGACTACAAATAAAAGGAAAAAGCTTGTCCTGAAGCTGCAGTTTTTCTTTTCTTTTTTTATTTTTCCCTCCATCTTTTTGAGACAGGGTCTTCCCAGGTAGTTCAGACTGGTCTTGAACTCACTTTGTAGGTCAGGTTGGCCTCAAACTTGCAGTGATCCTTCTGCATCAGCCTCCTGAGTGCTGGGATAACAGATGTGCACCACTATGCTCAGCCTGAAGTTTCTCTAAACGGTACAATTTTAAGTTGAAGGGAAGGTGGGGGAGTGGGGGAAAAATGGATCAAGTTATATCACATATAGGTACAAATTCTCTATGATGAATGTGACTACTGTATATAACTAAATGTACCAATAAAATCTAATTTTAAAGAAAAGAAAGTAGCCTCCACCAAAAGCCTCAATAGTAGGTTTCTACAGTATCTCAGGCAACATTTTGCAAATGCGGCCTGCACTTTTATGTTCTCTTCTATCCTCTCTTTCACTTTGGCGTAAAGTCACTCTGCAGAGCTGGTTTCTCGTATACCCACTCAACCCCTACTTTGCAAATGCACTTCTGACCCAGGTTTTGGCTTGTGTCATCCAATTCTTTGCTTGAAGCAAGAAGGACCTGGGATACTTTTCATTCATATGTAAGCCATTTCTAAAGGAAATACCTGCTAATAGTGGTAAGAACCAAATTCCATCTCGGGTAACCAGCACTTAGTTTTGAAAGAAATGTTGGGCATTCTTTCTCTTTTGCCTTCATGAGATGGACCACAAGGAAGATAATTACAGGGCTGCATCAAGTTTTATCCAGTGTGTTCAGCAGAGTAAACTGCTAAACGCATGGATAATAACAGGATAAAACGAATGATAAGACTTAAGGAAATTTTAAGGTAACTAATACAGTTTTAAATACTTTTTTTGTTTTATTTTTATTTATTTATTTTGTATTTTTAATAAGAAATAACAATATAAAAGGAACTCTTCTTCACTGCTGGTGGGAATGCAGACTGGTGCAACCATTATGGAAAGCAGTGTGCAGACTTCTTAAAAAACTAGAACTAGAAATCCCATTCAATCCAGCTATTCCCTTACTGGGAATTTTTCCAGAAGAACTGAAAACATCATACAATGGTGATATTTGTGCACCTCTGTTTATAGCAGCACGATTTGTAATAGTCAAATCTTGGAAACAACCAAAATGCCCATCATCTGAAGAATGGTTGAAAAAGATGTGGTACTTTCACAAAATGGGATATTACTCAGCTATATAGAATGATAGACTAGAAGACTTCATATATAAATGGATGTATCTTGAACATATACTCATTAGTGAAATAAACCAGACCTACATATGCCAATATCGTATAGTCTCCCTAATATAAGGACTCAAAAGAAGAAAATAAATAAATGAATAAATATTGGGTGGTACCAGGAATCA
>PVKN010010568.1:0-22502 GCA_004027915.1 Capromys pilorides
AAAAAAAAAAAAAAAAAAAAGAGGGTCAGAGCCCAAATAAAGCTGAAAATCAGCTCTGGAGCCAGAGAGCCTGAATCTTTCACAGAAGTGCTCATTTGGTCCACAGAGCAGAAGGGAGGATCATCCGGGAAGGATTAGGCCGGAGTGTTCAGGGAAGGGGCCACACCCAAGCTCCACACCCAGGAACCGTAGAAAAACACAGTGCATTCAGTCAGTAGTCAAAGTCCAGACTTTTAGGCCAATAGGGCCTGAATGAGGTAGATGTTTAAACAGGCTCAGGGACAGCTGTCTGAGAGACAGAAGCTCTGTGATCCCACAGGAAACTGAGAAACCGGCAGAGGCTGTGCACAGCTGGAGGCTTCACTTAGGACTTGTCCAGCATGTCAGCAATGAGGCAGGGAGGGCTCCAGGCCACGCTGTGGTGCTCCTGGGGCTGTCAGGCCAAGGCGGGTGTGGACAGGAGTCTGCAGCAGATCTGGCAAGCCAGGTGGGGGCAGTGTCTGTGCTGGCACAAGCGAGGGCAAAGAGATGGCAGAAAACTAGGGTCTGTGGGGGAGTTGACAGACTCCACCTCAACAACCCTCACCTCTCAGTCCACAGGGAGTGGGGACCCACTCCCGCCTAATCTGCAGCTGCCTGATGGATACATCATCTGCTGCCAGTGTGCTGGACATATGCAACGGTTTATTATGTGTGGGCCTGGAGTGGCGGTGCAAAGCAAGCAGATCTAGGGCTATGCAGACCTTGGGTCCCTGTTGACGATGACGGCATCCTCCTGGTCCGCTGCCTTCTGCCCTTCAGCTATGGCCCAGCTCCACTGCCTACCTCTATAGCCTTTATAGGGGCACTGGTGAGTGAGAAGGTGGGTGCCCTAGAGACTCTGTCCCACCTGTCACAGGTGAGGGTCTTTCTGGAGGAAAAGTCTAGTTTTAGCTTTTGAGTTCTGGTTTCTCAGGCAGGGGACTGGCATAGTGATCATCCCTCCCCAGTGACTACAAGGCCATGGAGTCCTGTGTGGTCTCTATTTGCATTTAGGCTCCAGGGTGAGCCTTTGGTTGCTGGCTATAAACGCCTGGCTATAGTTTCTGAAGATTGATGGTCTTGAGAAGTCGTGGGACTTAGCTCTGGGTTGGAGCTGGAAGGCAGAAGATGCGTGGCGTGGGTGACTGCAGAGCCTGCCAACATCCATTTCTACCCTGCCAGGATACACACGCACGCACATACACACACACGCACACACACACACACACACACCCCCATGCACACATATACATGATCCTTAAGGTGGATGGGGCGGGGCCATGAGCCTCAGGACTGCTTTCTTTTTCTGTTCTTTTTGTCATTCTTTTTTCTCTGCTTTCCTTGCCATTATGAGGTCTTTTAAGAGAAAACCCTGTGGCATTCCTATGTAGATGGACACGATACACAAACCCTGGTTTTTTCTCAGAGAAGAAGTTAAAAATTATTCAACACAAAATTCCTGGGCTGTGGAGCAGCAGCCAGTTGTACCAGGCAAAGGTTTCCACCGCATTCCGCCCAGCCATGCCTTGATAAGACAACTGGGTCTGCTCGGCAGCCGCTCACCCACAGGGACCAGGTAGGACTGGGGCTCCAGGGGGTCCCATGGGAAGTGCCCGGGAGCAGTCTATGGGCTGGGGTAACCACTTTGGTTTTGAACAGCCCCAAAGCCCCCACTCTGGGATTTCTTCCTTCCAGGACCCCACAACCTCACACAGGGTCTGTTTCACCCATCTGGGCCTGCATAGGAGGTGGGAGCGTCTTCCACCTCACTCTCTGCTGTGTGTTGCTGGTGCTGTGAGAACTGCACTATTATCGGGGGTGTTGAAAAGTAGCCTGGAGTTCAATGAGTGCTTGTGCCAGCTGCTAAGGCTGTGACCTGTGGAAAATGACAGAAAGATGATGGGTAATTTATATATCCCCTTAGAAATTGGGGCCCCAGACTTCAATGGCATGTTATGTGTGTCTTTTTTTTGTATACTTTAGGGAGGGGTCCACAGGGTATTGAGGGTCTCACTACTACATTGGACTCATAGTGATCCACCTGTTTACAGCCTCCCAAGAGCTGGGATTACAGGCGTGCGCCACCATGCCCAGTCTCAATTGCCCCTGGGAGCAGGGCTGGCACGGCAGGCCCAGGAATCAAACCCCCACCCCTGTGCCTGCTTGCAGGACTTTAATCCACTCGGCTATTGGGCCAGCCCTAAATTCAACCTTATGTGTGTCTAAAGCTTTCTGAAGGAGAAGATGGTTATGAAGGTCCTAAACTGTCCCTGAGACCTTTTCATGACCCAGTGGCATCCAGCAGTGCCCTAGGAACACTAAAGAGGAGCCACATCTTTGCCAGCAGCCACTGTGTGTGTGTGCAGGAATCACCCCCAGAATCACAGGGTTAGAGCCAGCCCTCCCCGGCTGCCTTTATTAATGTTGAACTGCAGACTAGGGCAAGGTGGTGCAGTTAATAGGTAGGGTGACGCAGGAAAATTGTAAATTGACACCAGCCTGAGCAACTCAAAACACTGGCTCAAAATGAAAAGGGTTGGGGATACAGATAAGTGATAGAGCATTTGCCTAGCATCTACACACTCTGGTTTTAATCCCCTGTTTTAATAATAATGATAATAATAATAATGATGATGATGATGGAGCCAAAATTCAGGCCCATCGGGATGCCTGCAGCCTGGGGTGCCATGGTGAGCAGGTGTCAGACATACCGGCTCCCTGGCATTCAGCTATGGACAGAAAGTAGCAGAGACCTTGTCTAGCAAACGGACGCTGAGGCAAGTGAGATCCTATGACAGGGAAGCCCTGCCAATACTACCAGGGCATGAAGTAGAGACCACAGCAACTACTGTATCAGCAGCTCTGGGGAAGGGACTTGGGACCCATCCTTAGGAAGAAATGTTTATAGCAAGCCTCAGCTCCCGAGTTCTGCAGTCATTTATTGACTGCTAGGCTTTAGAGAGAGTGCACCAACTGAACCTTTAATCCTACTCTCTATCACAGTTTTACTCACATGTTTAGTTGACAAACATTTCCACATGACCCAGATAGACATCCTCCTGTCACCTACCATACCACTCCCAAGCCAGAGCTTCCCAATTGCCCAGCTCCCCTGGGATCTACTCCCACTGCTTGGTGGAAAAAGGGTGGCATTATGCTGGTCTGGTGTAGACATTACCCATGGAGCCCTAGGCAGGTGTGGACCCTCCTCCCATCTCTATCCATTCTCACTGCATTTTTGGATAAGTTCTGCACTCATGCAGGGCCTGCAGCATGGAACGTGGCTTGTGTTCTAACCCAAACACTTGTGCTGTTTTCCACAGAGTTAATAATTGCCTTCTTTCTTGCTTGCCTAGTTCGTCCTGAACTCATTACTAATTCATCCCCAGACTCCACTGGGCTTTCTGAGACTCTCTGGCCAGTCCCTCTGGGTCCTGGGCATCACTGCACGCTGTGGTCCCATGTGTCCTCACTCTTGGATTGCTATGTGCTCCTCAAGAAAGACAAATGGGGGATACTTGGCTTTGAATGTGCTATTGCAGGTTCACACTGGACTTGCAGTGGGGCTGGGAGCAGAACCCAGGTACAGTCTCCACTTCCCCCGGAGCCGACTGTCCTGCCAGGGTCCTCTGCCACTGCTGTGGGTATATGTGACAAAATTTAATTCCTACTCCTCAGTATAACACCTGCAACTTGTTTTTTCACCAAAAGTTTCTGGGGCCTTTTACTTTTCAGTACTGGGGATCGAACCTGGACCCTTCATGCTGTTCCATCCCCAGCCCTTTTTTAAAAATTTTGAGACAGAGACTGGGGAGATAGCTCAGCAGTCTAAGCATCTGCCTGGCAAGCACCCAGGTTCCATTTCCGGTGCTGGTCTGGGAACTCAGGCACACAGTGCAGGCCACTGGAACCGGGCTTGGTGGTACACACCTGTAATCCCAGCACTGAGTGGGGGGGGGGCACTGAGATAGGAGGCTCACTATGAGTCTAAGCTACATAGTGAGATCCTGTACCAAATAAATAAATAATGTTTAAAAAATAAGAAAATAAAATTTTGAGACAGGGTCTTGATAAATCATAAAATTTCCTGACAGGGCTTCAATTTGTGGTCTGTCTGCCCCAGTTTTCCAAGTAGCTGGGCTCATAGACATGTACCACTATACCTGGTTAGTTTGTGGCCTTTTAATTTTGTTTTGGCTTTAGTCTTCTCCTTACTTGTACATTTTGTACACAGATCTAGATATATAAATTTCCTCACAACCACATTACTAAACCCAGGTTAAAACTTGGACAGAGCAAGGGGCTGGGGAAATAGCTCAGTGGCACAAGTGGAAGCCTGGCAGGTGGCAAGTAGCAAGTGGCAAGTGCAAGGTTGTGAGTTCAAACCCCAGTCCCACAAAAAAAAAAAAAAAAAACCTCAGAGTAAGACATTCCACAAATGTGAGAAAAAATTTTAATGCCATTAACACATGGTTAAAATCAATACTGTGCTCAGAGTGCTTGCAAGTCATCAAGTAAGCCTAGAAACTCCAAGGGAAATAGGTGAGGCCTGGTCCAGCAACCAGTGAGTACTCCAGACTCAGGGCTTGAACAGAGTCAGGCTCAGTGGCTGGCAGCAGCTCCCGGGAGCAGCACCAGAGATAAGGTCCTGTGGGATCATCGGGCAGGAGGGAAGCAGTGGGAGCTATGTCTTGGGTAGCCATGAGCCACAGGTGTCAGTCAGGGTTAGGGGACAGGAGCTACAGATGAGGTCTGCAGGTTAAAAGGGGAAAGCAAAAGCAGCTGCTGCTGGAAGGGCTGACATCAGGCACAGCAGCAAGGCCAGAAGTGTCTGATCTTGGCAAGTCTAGGGTGTGTCCCAGCTTCTACTACCCCAAGAAAATATCGCACCTGGGGACTTACACTATAGCAGTTCCCTTCCTCACAGTGCTGGGGAACAGGTGAGATCAAAGCTGGTAAGGCAGGACGTTCTCAGGCATCTTTTCACATAGTCACGTGTCCTTTTCCTCTGTACCGAGCTCTGCTGTGTCTCTGTGTGTCCTCTTCACAAAGATACTAGTCGAACTGGAGTCAAAGGTCACTGTGAGGGTCTGAGTCTGTTACCTCCAAACCCTTGTGTCTTCTGACATCCTGGTGGGGAGAGCTGGCTAGTGTTCCTGGCCTGTCCTTCTCGGTGGGCACGCATGGGGAGAGGCAGCCCTGCCTCACTGAGGCTGCCATCTGACCAATGCATGACACCCACTCTGGCCTCACCCAGCTCTGGGTCCCAGAGTGGGGAGTACAGGAAGGCAAATAGTGCCACTGTCCCTGTGATTTACTGTTTCACTTCCTCCTGCCCTATGTGACTGACCCCAGTATTGTCCTTGAGCCTTCACTGCCTCTCCAGAAGTAGCCTGAGATTCTCATGTACCAGGAGCTCATGGCAACCCTTGATGGACATCCCCGCACGGGTGCCACCGGCATTCCTGGGCAGCCTGGAGGCAGCAGTGTTTGGGGTTTGCTCCTGTGGTAGAGAAAGGAAACTTCCTTGGAGCAGCGTCTATCTTATTTTCTTGAAAAAGATGATGTAATTTATTTGTCTTCCTTATTGGGCATGTGACATTGGTAATTTTTTCTGAAGAAACAGCAGCTTAGTTTGGTCAAAACTGGGCTTCAAGAGTTGGAGACCATGTCCCAACCGGTAGCTCCCTCATTGGACCTCCATCCCACCTGCATTCTAAATAGACCTTGGCTCCACTCCCTGGACCACTCCTCACACTTTCTTCTGTGACAGCAATGATAGTCCCCACCTACCAGGAGGGGCTGCCTCACAGGGGGTCATCAGCCAGTGAGCTCTGGGCATGGCCTTGGTGGACACTACTCCTTCATGCTCTGAAGCTGTCCAGGAGAGGCTGCTGCAGAGCCCCAGGGTCCCTCTCAGAAGCCCAGAGCTGGGCAAAGCATTCAGGCCAGCCCTGGCAGGGCCAGCCCTGAGAAGGGGCACTTGGAGGTGGGTGGAGAGTTGGTGGCAGGGATGGGTCCCAGAGCACATGCCCTGGTGTGAGGAAGGGGAGGCGGCCAGGAGCTGGGGCTGCTCTCTCCACTGGTCCCCAGGCCTGGTCCTGTCCACTCTCGCCCCAGCCTATCTACACAGCCCAGGTCCTTCCCCTTCCCTATCATGGGGAGCTCCTCCTGGGCGTGTTCGCTGTAGATCAGTACCCTGGGCCTGTCTATGCTGCTTATGTTTAAGGCTCTGGAATGGCTGGGTCCTTATCTCCCCTGGGCTTAGGCGATCTCTGTATTCCCTCCTGCCCTTGTCCCACCTGCCAAGATCCCGGCCTTCTCTAACTTCCCTGTGCATCCGTCCCTCTTGGCATCTGAGACCAGAGCCCATTCATGAGAGGGACACCTTGAGAGATGTGGCTTCTTGGAGCCCATCCTGATCACTGACCTCCCTTCCCCAGCAGGTACTCAGATCAACTTCACCCATGGATTCCAAGAGTTTTCCTTGCTAAGGCATTGCCACAGGCTCCAGAGGTGACAGGTCCCAACTTGGCTTCTGACCACTCTGTCAACCGGTCTAGTGGCTGCTAGGGCACCCAGTCTCGCACTGCCTTCCTCAGAAAGGGGACCAGCAGCATCTGTCCTGCTTCCAACTGTGGGGTTTCCTGCCAGACTCCTCCAAATGGGCCATGCTATGACCTCAGAGCCATGAGACCAGGCACTTCGAGGCCTCCTGGAGTCCCAGGCCTTCGGGAGTTCTCCCACTGGAACCGTAGGGAGCACATACATTCACAGGGACCTGCACTCACAGCTCAGTCAGGAACCAAGGCCCTGGTCAAAAGGCAGGGGCTCTGGGTATGTGGCTGGGCCTGAGCTGAGGGTGCCTCCCATCCACAGAGGGACCAGGGAGGTGCAGACAGGACAGCAAGGCTGGGAGGAATCAGTAGCCCACTGGGCTATGGTGAGGGCACGGTGGCACAGGGGCTGGGGTGCTGGAGGGGTGGGGGTGGGGCTTGCAGGCAGGTGCTGTGGGGTGAGTGCAAGCAGGGGTCTTTTCTGGGGAGGCAATGGATCCACCCTAAGGGGATGGG
The DNA here is from genome assembly GCA_004027915.1 of Capromys pilorides. NCBI lineage: Eukaryota > Metazoa > Chordata > Mammalia > Rodentia > Capromyidae > Capromys > Capromys pilorides. Next base: position 7,095 of record PVKN010010568.1, read on the forward strand.
CGGGGATGACTGGGCTGGCTGGGCAGTGGGAAGGCCTTGGAGGTCACAGAGCGAGGCTGGTGGGCCTGAGGCTGAGGCAGGGTCTGGCGGTGAGCTCTCTAGCCTCTGAGCCCTGGGGCGGCCAAGAGCACCGACTCAGCATCCTGTCCCTCCCCGGGTGGCCTATGGCCGGTGTGCTCCGCGTGACACATTTGAAAGCTGGAGGAGGAGGGGACACACAGCAGGATTCCTGCCCGGGTCCCCGCGGTCCTAGGGCTCCTGGGATCTGGCCATTGTCTCCACGCTGCCGGCAGGTCCCGGGCAATCGCGACGCGGCTAGGCCACTCTTCCGGCAGAGGTCTGTCCGGCCCCGTGGCTCCGCTCGCGGGAGGCGCAGCCGGAACCGCTCCCTTCCCTCGGGGAGGGGTTCGGGCGGCCGCACCTGCGCACCGGAGCGCCGCCCTCCCCCTGCCCTTCGCTTTCCCGCCGCCTCTGCGCGGGCCTCCTGATCCTTCGCGGTCCGGGGCAGGGCGGGAGGAAACCCGAGCCCCGCCAGGTGCGCGAGACAAAGGCTGCACCGCGCGCCCCCCGGGGCCGTGGGGCGCGGCGGGGTGTGCCCGAGTCGGCCCGGCCCCGCGGGCGAGTCGCTCCAAAGCGCAAAGGCCGCGCTCCGGCGGGCGCCGAGGTCAGCGTCGTCCCGAGAGGTTTCACGGTGCTCGGTGGATGAGGTGTCTACGCCCTCGCGGCGTCCCTGGGTTTGTGTCTCTCAGCTGCCTGTGGAGCCTTCTGCGGTGTCAGCCACCTGTGCTGGGGACTCCCAGCCTCCCAGAAACGGGGCTGGCACAACCACGGTCACCGGGGGAGGTTCTCGCTCACCTCCCTGCGCCGGCCGAGGGCAGGGCCCTAGGAGCAATACAGGCCTCCAGGAACTGCCGCCTGTGGGAAGGAGAGGGCTGGTTCTGGGCCGCCTCCTCGGGAAGCAGCCCGAATCCCAGGCCAGGAGCCTCGCCCCTCCCTCCTGGGGCTCTGCCTGGCCTCCTCTTCCTCCTCCAGCTCCTCACACGTGAGTGCACAGGCACACGTACACACAGCCTTGAACACACTCCCACATCCCACATTGCCCCAGACACAAGCACAGCTCAGTGAGCACACTCACACGTACTTGAAGGCCAGGTGACAGCCTGGTGGCACCTCATCATCTCATCATCTCATGCCTAGCTGTCCCGTCCTGCGGTATCTATCTCGGCGGGCTTCCAGCCTTGTGGTGGCCTGAGGCAAAGCTCTTGGGGCTGGAGGAGCCAGGGTAGGCCACAGTGGAAAAGACTCAGGGAACCTGGATTTCTCAGGTCTCAGAGGTGAGGGCGGGAGAGCTCTTAACTGGCTGCTGACCTCCCTTAGCTGGAGCCTGGTCAAGGGTCATCAATACCAGCCCCTCTTTCTCGGGTGGACTGGGGAGACCCCTCCATTCCCTGACTGTCCTGTGTCCCAGAAGCTTTGTTAGGGAGGCAGCTTGAGCAGGTGTCCCATGGAAGCAGGGGCATGGGCGAGGTTAGGCTCAGCACTCAGGCTGCCTGGCAGGAGCCTAAACAGGCTCCCTCTCCACCTGTACCCAGATGGGTCTCCCTGGGCAGGGTAAAGCTTTCAGGGCTGTGGGATTCAGCAACACTCTCAGGAAGCTAAGGCAACTGGGGCGATTTAAAGAAGTATCCTTTATCCGGAGAATGTCTCCCAGATATTGTGTTAAGGTATCATTTCCAAGAGCTGGTGGACGGCTCAGTGTACTGAATCCTGTATTCGGCATAACCTGGTCTCTGGGTTCAGGCCCCAGCACCAAAAAAAAAAAAAAAAAAAAAAAAAAAAGATGATCCCATTTTAACATGTTAATGTGCTTTTTGGCAGATAAACACATACTAGTCTCCAGAATTCCAGGAATGGTAGCTTGTCCAGGTCTGGGTGGATTTTTGTTTATTTTTCTCAGTACTGGGATCAAACCCAAGGGTTTTGTTTGCAGCCCTGGGGATTGAGCCCAGTATCTCACACATGCCAGGCAAAGGCTCTTCCACAGAACTACTTCCTCAGCCTTGTAAAATTTATTTATTTATTGTTTGTTTGGTTGATTGTTTTATTTTGGGACCGGGTCTCACTATAAAGTTCAGGCTGTTTTTGAACTCACTATATAGCCCAGGCTGGCCTTTGACAATCTTCCTGGTTCAGCCTCACAAGTGCTGGGATTACAGGCATGTCAATTATGTTTTGAGACATTCTTTCCCTAAACTTCCCAGCCTGGCTCTGAAGTGTCAATACTCCTGTCTCAGCGTCCAGAGTAGCTGGGAATACAGGTGTACACCACCATACCTGGCCTACATCTGTATTGACAGAAATGACAGAGGCTGAGACTGTGCTTGAGTGATGTAGTGGCCTGTGGGCCTCTGGAGAGCCAAAGGGCAGCCCTGCGTGGGTGCAGACGAGGAGACCCTCCTACCTGCCCGTGTCTGTCTAGCTTTGGAAAGACCTGTTCTGAGTGTGTGCAGTGAGCACAGGCCATGGTCATGGGAAGGGTTCCATGGCACCTGAGATGGCTTTTACATCCCTAGGTCCTTATGGCCAGTGTGGGAGATGGGACGCTGGGGTACGGGTGATGCTGCTGGCTGTGGCAGGACAGGTCTGAGGGTGATGCTCTGGAGGAGGACATGGATGTAAGACAGCAGGTGTCACCACTTAGAGACCAGAGGCTTTGTGTTTCATTTCTGTCCCTAACCTGTGCAGTCAGAGAACATCTTTGGCCTGACTCATCACTCAGAAATGAGAGTAGATTTACCCAAGCCTAGTTGAGAAGCTGCTGAAACGTTGTATGACCTGCTTGGAGCTGCTTCCTGTTTCCCCTTACCTAGGGATCTGTCTTAGGGAAGACAAAGACAGAATGAAGCAGAAAGAGACAGCATTCCTCACCATGGGCTCTCCATGAGGTACAAGAAGAACAGAGGCTTGGCTAGGAGAGGCTGGAGGGGAAAGGGGCCCCTTTCCTGTGGACCAAGGCTCCTAGATCCTGCAGGTAAACCACACATCCTGGTCCTTGGGGTTGAGGCCTCTGTGCGGCTCGGCACTCTGGGTGAGGCCCTGGAGGGAGTGGGGCCAGCTCTTGTTCAGCAATCTGTTGCTTGAATTTAATTTTATTTACAGTATCTTTCCCTTATAATACTTCTGGAGGGATATTGGCAACTTGCAGTTTTTTCTTTTTGTGAGTTTTTATTTAGGTCTCAGGAAGTCTTTCTGGCCTTGTATATGTACATGTGTCTTTCTGCCTTTCTTCCTTTAGTACTGGGAGCTGAACCTAGGGCCTTACACATAGCAGTCAGGAACATTACCACTGAGCTTCATCTCAACTCTTTTTTAACTTTTTTTTATTTTTTATTTTTATTTATTTATTTATTTATTTTGTCTTTTCGAGACAGGGTCTCGCTATGCAGTTCAGGCTGGCCTTGAGCTCACTTTTGTAGCCCAGGCTGGTCTCAAACTCACATCGATCCTCCTGCCTCAGCTTCACAAGTGCTGGGATTACAGGCGTGTGCCACCATGCCCGGCTCTTTAACTTTTATTCTGAGGTGAGTTTTACTTTAAAATGAAACTTTTATTTTGAAATTGCCCCTTTGACCCTCCCACTAGTCTCTGAATGGCTGGGTTGGCAGGTATGGGCGCTCTGCCGAGTGCCGTACAGCTCTTGAGACCCTGCACAGGTGGATGGCCCACGGCGTGGCCTGGCTCCCTCGTCCTGATCTGTCCTGAATGCGTGTGTGTCTGCCCCTGTGCCGAGAGGCCCTCCCACAGCAGTGGTCCCTCTGTTCAGGTTCACACATTTGTCCAATCTATGTTATCTTCTTAGCCCAGACTTGTTTCCAGTCTTACAGTCCTACTGCGGAGCTGTCCCTCCCAAGTAGGACCCCTGGTGTCCCTCCTCTGAAGTGCCAGAGTGTGGAGAGGAGCCAGGTAGAGCTTAAAGTAAACTAATCAGCTGGGGAAATCGGGCACCTTCCCGCCCAAGGTCCTGACATCACGCCTTGTCCCGTCTGGGCTCAGCCCACTCTGTGGGCTCCCACAAGTGGCCATGACACTTCCATTGCTGCTTTCCCAGCAGTGGCCTTGCTCTCAGGTGACAGGCGGCTGCCCCGGTTTTGGGTTTCTTTGTTTTATGTGGGATCAAACCCAGGGCCTTGTACATGCCAGGCAAGAACTCTACCACTGAGCCACATCCCCAGCCCCATGCCCCAGGTTCGGATTCAAAGGTGGACCTCCTTTGACACCCTCCTCCCAGGAGAAGAGTACAGAAAGTGTCACTTTGCAAATGTAATCAAGCCTGGAGGCTCCTGCTTGTGGACCAACCTCTCCCTCACTTTCCACAGGTAGCTTCCCCTTGGCAGTTACCATCTGGCACCGAATGGTGCGAGAGTGCTGGTGACTATGTGGTGTGTGCCTGTGTTCTAGATCGGCCCCCCACACTGCCTACTAACCACCTCTACGTGCTCCTGCTGTGCCCTGCCATTGAGGTACCTGGGGGCAAGATCCCTTTCATCTCCTTGAAGGGTTTGTTTGTTTGATGGCTGGCTCAAGCTGCCTTAATGGTGGCTGTGGGGATCGAACCCACTGCATGGGATTGCCCACACAGGCACTTAAACCACTGAGCTAACCTAAAAGCCCCAATTTTTTTTTTTCCGGCTGGCTGAGGTTACCTTAAGGGCAGGTCTCATGCTCCATGTGGGGATGGGTATCGAACCGCAGCCTCCAGTGCCAGAGAGACTTTGCAAAATCATGTGCTTTAACCAACTGAGCTATCTGGCAAGCCCCTAACCTTCTCATCTCCGTGACTGTGGGCTGCCCTAGGAAAAACCCTGGGACTTCAGAATGGGAATTTGGGTTGAAGCTCCACGACAGGCCGAGAGCAGGGATGCATGGTCCTGGGGCCTAGGGTGCCTGTGAATGAACTCTAGGCTGGGTCTATGCCATTGACTCAGGGGCCCTCTACACCCTTCTAACCAGGCCTGTGGCTTTCGGGCTTGGGTGCCATGAAAACTGAGGACTTCACTTAGCAGGACATTTGTGTTGTCCCCTGGTCCCCAAAGACAGTGCCCAAGGTGATACACAGTGCAGTGGAGGCAAAACTTTGTCCTAAGAGTCTGAGGCCCAGAGAGACGTTGTGTAGTCAGAGTAATCTCTGAGACACGACTGGTCCAACCATCCAGCTCAGGCAGTTGCTCTGGGACAGCAGAGATGGTAAAGGGCGGTGCGCACAGCCACTGTGATGCGTGCCGCCTCACTTGTGACTCAGCCAGCATGTGCTCCTCTCTGCCTCCTCTCTGATGGGCAAGGCATCCTGGGTGCTGTTGCTCTCCTGCTTGGCATCTTCCCTGGTGACAGCCAGGGCTTTGCTCCAGAGCTAAATCCTGACCTTTAAGACTACTCGCTTCCCACTTTGGTTATCTGGCCTGCAGAAGGCAGCGAGGGCAGGGTGGTGATGGGCTTCTCCCTGATGTTGCTATTAGCAGCAGAGGTCTGTGTCACCCCTGATAGGGTTCATTTCGGTTGGCATCCACGCCTCCCTGCCCCCATGTTCCCCACAGCCCCTCCTGTCCTTCCTGTTGGCTGCAGCAGACTTCAAATGTATCCCAAGCTTGACATATGTGGCTTATGGCTGTAGAAACTTCTGGAAGCCATGTGGCCTTATGGAGTCAGTTACCCATACCTGAATGCGCAGATCCGGGCACAGGCTGCCCATCCCCACCCCTGCCCCCATCCCAGCAACATTAGTCACAGAGGACATTAGTTGAGCTCCAGCCCTCCTAAGCCTAGAGGTAGGAGTTAGCCTTGTCCTGGCACTGTGTGGCAGGGGACCTGCAAAGACATCATCACTGTCTGTCAGTTCACATGAAAGGAACAGGCTCAAGTAGACCAGCAGTGAAGGCCTGGGGAGAAGGCCATCCCACTCACAGCCCTGGGGTGGCCGGCTCCCCACAGCCTGACCCAGCTAGGCTCCCCCGTGGAAAGCATCACTGTCCTGGCTGCTCTGTTCCTCTTCCCCGTCTGCTCTCACCACTGAACACAGCAGCAGGACACAGTGGCTGATGGCCTTCTCCCAAACAGACTCCCTAGGTGAACTTCTGGTCTCGAAGTCTCCTTTGGCCTTCCTCCCAACCCTGGGCTGGGCCGCTCCCCCACTGACTCGCTCGTCACTGCCTAGTTTTGCCCCCACACCTGCCCCTTTTCCCCTTCTCTTTTGGTGCCTTAGCCACCTGGCAAGGTCACAATAACTTGTATGCTGGGCCCTTCTTCCCCTGGCCTGGCTTCCCTCGACCCTCACAGGCAACAAGGACCCCTGGCTACCCACTTGTCCATCCCCTCCCATCCTTCTCTGAATGACCCAGGCCCAGCCTCCATCTCATGGGACCTGGTCCAGTGACACAGCCTCCTTGACAAGGTATAGAAGGCTTGAGGGCAGGAGCTCTAGGATACGAGTCCTATTCAGGCCAGGGACAGGGCTGCCACAGTCCCAAGGATCTAGCCCCCTAGCCCTGCACACAGTGGGGATTCTGGAGAGTTCTTGTCACCAGACTCCTGATGTCAAAGTAAAATACTGGCTTTGCCCTCCATGGGAGACCACTGACCTAGCATATGTGAAGTCCTGGGTTCCATCCCAGCTCTGCCAAAATCAAAAGTAGTTAACTTTCAGATTCTCAATATTGTCTTCTTACTTGGGGACCTTTTTCTTTGCTGGGGGCACATTGTCCTTGGTACAACAGACCTGGTCCACAGCCTGGACCATGAGCAGGTGCACATCTGAACATACAGCTGGCCAGAAGCCAGTAGTTTTCTTGGCAGTGGGAAGAGGAGTGTTCTTGGAGTCCCCCAGCTGATCGAAAACGGTTACCACTGTGTGCACCTTGCACTCATTTCCAGAAAGTGTCAGAGCAGGCGAGAGGCAGAGCATGGCAGTGGCCGTGGGCCATTGCTTGCCCAGACTGGAAGACATGCTCTGGCCCCAGATGCAGAGGTAGCTGTGGGCACTGTGAGTGCAGGAAGCACCACAAATTGTTCCTTTTTAATCAGTTAATTTTATGCTATGTGAATGTCACCTCAATTAAAAAACAAACTCCACTGAAAAACACTTGGCCAGCCTACCTCCTCCCTGAAGGCCCAGACCCAGGTGCTGGTGTTGGCTGCTGGTCCCTGAAGACAACCCACACCTGCCTCAGGATTCTGCCCTTATAGCCTCTGCTGGCTGAGAGGCTGGGACCCTTGTCACTGAAGCCCCCTTAGCCCACCCCATCCATCACAAGAAAAGCACAGGCTTAGGCCCAGGACTTGTGTGACACCTAGCCCAGCAGGTGCCACCCCCACCTCCTCACCCCCAGCTATAGGAGAACAAGCCTGCTTGACGCTGAGGGAGGGGGACTGAGCTCAATTAAATGCAGCCAGTGGAAAAGGGAATGCTTTTCTCCCTCCCTATCCCAGAGGTCCCAGAGTCATGGTGACATGTTCTTTGCCTTTGGAGACCAATTACCAAGGTGCCCAGTGGCCTCATTAAATTTTGCTGGGAGGGGGGAGGGCAGCCATGCCTGGTGAACAAGGTGGGGCCAGGGCACCAGGCAGTTCTCGCCCAAGGGCTGAGGGGCTGTCACGGCCCCCTGAATCAGGCCTCTTTGAGGAACTGAGGCGCCCAGCAGGTACCAGCACCAGTGCTCCAATGGGGACCACTCCCCTGCTGCAGCCACCGCCCAGTGGCTGCCTTGACTGCACCTGGTTGCATCAGATGTTGCCCAGAGGCCCAGCTGCAGCACCTGGGGCCTGAGAGAACCATAGAAAACAGGGTATCGCCTGGGTTCCCCAAGCAGCACTATTCCTGTGGCGGTCCCTAGATGGCCTGTTCTCTCTGTAGTGCAGGCTGGGCACGTACCCAGCCCAGCCCAGCTGGTGGTTCAGGATCAGCCTTTCCAGAGTTCCTGTGGCAGGAGCCAGGGCCATTGCCACCACACCTGTCTGTTGTCGCTAAGCCCTCCACCCTCGGACTGCCTCCAGGTCCAAGGGTGCAGGAGGTGAGGGAGACCACACCACAGCCACAGCACATCCAGGCCTCCTCCTCTTCACAGGTCACCACCATCCTGACCTGCACACCCTCTGGCTGCATCTGCTGGCTCCTCACACTCTGGACTACTCCAGCCAGTCGCAGCTGCCCCTAACTTAGGCCTTGCATGAGAGGAAATAGCCACACAGCCTAAGAATGAGGACATCTACCACAGGGCAAGAAGGCAAGGCAGACCACAAAGCCAGGAATGACCTCCCCCAAGACCTCTTGGACTTGTGGTTGACCCCCACCTGAGCTTGCAGCTGGTCCCTGGCTCCTTTAGCCCTTGGGAAAGTGTTGAATTGCTTTACTCCTGAGTGCAATCCTAGGTCCCACAAAAAAAAAAAAGAAGAAAAGAAAGCCTGTAGGGCATCAAACAGCCAGTATGTAGAGGGTTGGGGCACCCCAGAAGGGGTAAGATTAACCAGGAAATGAGGAGGCAGGAGCATACAGAAAGGGCCAGTGTGTGGAAGAGCTGGTCAGAGGTCACGTGGTTCTGCTGTGGCAGCCAGACAAGGACCAGAGCATGGAAGCCAGAAGGTCTTGGACTTGTCCCCACCCACCTGCAGGAGCCACTGGGAGCTGCAAGGCTAGGAAAGGTTTATCCTGGTACCATCTGGGGTGGGGAAGCATCCTGTCTTGGGGGACCTCTGCCTCAGTCATGTCTGGCTTTGACTGGAGTCCTCCCTTACTCAAATTAGATGTTAATATCACCTCCACCTGCTGCTTTGGGAAGCAAATCTGTCACCTGTGCTGATGCTGTGTCATTGCAGGGACAGAGTCTGAGAAGAATCAGAGCCAGGTCTTCCCAGTGAGCCAGGGTAGAGTCTGTGACCAGGCTTGGGTTCCTGTGTCCCCAGCCCGGTGGTGCCTGGGATGTGGGCACCAGGAGAGAACACCGCGTCCAGCACTGCCTGTAGGTACACAGAGTGGCCTTGCGGTGTGGCAACCTCATCTGGCCAGACTCACCCACAGGGACCCTGGGCTGAGGCCAGGCCTCCTACTCAGACTCTGTCTGGACCTGGGCAACCTCTGCACTTCAGGGGACAGCTCAGTATTTTTATTTTCTGAGATAAGATCTTGTGATGTGGTCCAGGTTGGTCTTGAACTCCTGGGCTCAGAGGACCTTTCTGCCTCAGCCTTCTGAGTAGCTGAGATGATAGGTGTGTGTTCAGGGCCACTTTTAAATAAAACTAGAGCCATTTAAAAGTTGATCTCGATGGGGCTGGGGAGATAGCTCAGTAGAGTAAGTGCCTGCCTGGCAAGCGCAGGGTCCTGAGTTCAATTCCCAGTACTGCAAAAATAAATAAATAAATAAAAGTTGATGTCAAGTGTTCTATTTTCTACCTCTACTTAGACAAACCTTCCACACAGCCGACCCTCAGACCCCAAGGAAGCAGATACAAGAGCAGCTGGTGGGGAGCCCCACATTGCACCTTGATGGTCACTTACTCAGCAGATGCCCCCAGCATCCGTGCTGTAGCTCAGCATGAACTCTTCTGAACCTCACATGGCACAAAGCCCCAGGGTGCATATCACTGAGCACTAAGCCGTGCTTACATCAGAATAAGATGTCACAGGAAGACAGGAGGCCCAGCTTTGCAGGGACAGAGTCTCAGAAGAATCAGACCCAGGTCTTCCCAGCGAGCCAGGGTAGGTCTGTGGCCAGGCTTGGGCTCTCGTGGCCAGGCTTGGGTTCCCGCGTCCCCAGCCAGGTGGTGCCTGGGGTGTGGGGCACTAGGAGAGAACGCTGAGTGTTCTCACAGGTGGTCAGTCAGGCCTCACTGAAGGGGGCATAGGGCCCTGAGGGACAGTCAATTGGAGAAACTGCAGGTAGAGGGGTGAGCTGAGCCAGGCTGCGAGGCTCACCTGAGGCAGCACTTGGTTTGAGGTGGAAGCTCACAGTCCACACGCAGGACAGCCTCCTGTGCCCGTGCAGCTGTATGACCGGAGGCTCCAGGCTGCTATGTTTGTTGGGTAAACGCAGATGCCACTGGAGCGGCAGTTTCTCAGTGGCACCTGCAGGAAGGCCTCACCCACTGCCCTTTGTGTTTCTTCCTAGAGAGCTGTGAGTCATTGGCCCTATCCCCACCGAGTTTGCCCAGCAAGGCAGGGGCTCATCTGTCCCCAGGGCCCAGGGCCCAGAAGTTCTGTCCTGCCTAACTGTGGTGCATCCTGGCAGATCAGGGCCCTGTTCAGAAAAGATCCAGGTCTCAGGACCTGACTTGTCTACTCCCTCCTGCCCATAGGCCCCAATGTTACCCACTCGAGCACCAACAACTCTACTTGGGTCTTCTGAGCCCAGCAGCTGCTGGACACGGCCTGGGACCCTGGTGCACTGGCCATACTATGATGTGACCCTAGGCAGGAGTCACATTCCTACTGAGCCCTAGTACCTTAGCTATTGCGGGGCATAGCCCATCTTCCCCTCTGGACTTAGGGTCCCCATGTGCGCCCAGGGGCCCTGAGCCCCAGGTTCACCAGCTTGGTCACCCTGGATTTTACTCAAAGAGCACCTAGCTTTGTTCTAGCCATGTTAGGCCACACCCAGAGGACAGAGCAGGCAGCCACCCCTGTGGTGCCCACCCAGAGACCAGGACAGGGCAAAGGGATGGACCTTAGCCTGCCTGGGTCCATGCAGATGTGATAGAAATTACTGCTCCTCCTGGGTAACAGTGTCTAGCAAGGCCTGGGGCTGTATTTCCTATGGGCTCCTGGAGGAGGGTCAGCAGTGTGCAGGGCAAGGTTGGGCAGAAGTCAAAGGATGGGCAAGGTGTGGCCCTTGAGGCTGCTCCTCCTCCCTGACAGAAAGCTACCAGCCTCCAGCCACTCAGACCCTGGCTATTCTTTCTCATCCACTAGTGTCACTGGGTACCCATGTCCTTTTGTGCCTTGACAGTGAGAGGAGGCAATGGCCAGTTCCATGTCTGCAGGGGTCACTCCCATGGCTTGCCTGAGACTTCCACAGCAGTTTAACCACTGTGTGAGGTCCTTGACCCTCCCCACCTGGAACTCAGTGACCTGAAGCTCTGTCTTTGGCAACTACCTCAAGTTAGAGCCACCCAGGACCCCAGAATGCTGGCCAAAGTGACACCCAGCATTTGGAGGCAGATTTATTTACATCGATGGACACTGATCGGGATCATTCCCAAAATATCAGGCCCTGATCTCTGGTGATCTAGGGTTTTTATGAGATTAGTAAGCAGGAAGTACAGAGGCATAGTGGCTTGTCAATTGGGGGTTTGTTTATATACTGTGCATCATCGTAACCAGCTGTTTCTAAAAGACAGGAACAAGCAGAACTGGAACAACCAGAACTCGAACAGGAACTGTTACCTGGGCAACTAACAAATTGGAGTGCACTGGGGGATATTTTCTATTATATTTTCATATCTAAAATTTCATTCTGGGGGCTCGGGAGATGGCTCCATGGCACAAGTGCTGGCAAGTGGAAGGTCATGAGTTTGAAGCCCAATCCTGCAATAAATAAATAAACAAAGTTTCATTCTGTCTACTAAAAAGATACCATATAATTTTTTTAAAGATAGGGTCTCACTACATAATTAGACTGGCCTTGAACTTGCTATGTAGCCCAGGCTGGCCTCAAACTCATGGCTATCCTCACCCTCCCGAGTGCTGGGAGTACAAGCACGCACCAGCACTGCTAGCTCTGTACTATATAATTTTTCTTTTTCTTTTTGCCAGCTCAGCCCAACCTGGGGACAGGGCTGGTGTAGTATGTGGCGCCAGGGTTTGAATCGTGGTCGCTTGCACCTGCCTAAACTTGCCTCAACAGGCACTTTAGATTGCTGAGCTATCTCAATGGCCCCTATACTATATAATTTTATAAGCTCCATCTAGCTCCCTGAAAATATTAAACTTGCCTTCTTGTTTTGTTTTGTTTTGTTTTTGAGAGAGGGTCTGTGCTATGCAAGGCTGGCCCTGTGCTCATTTTTGCAGCCCACAGGTCTCAGTCTCACAGTGATCCTTATCTACCAGCCCTGGGTTATTTTCAACACAGTAATTCTAATCAATTTTTGGCCTGTGTCTGATAATCCCAATACCTGGGCATTATTTTAAGGCTTTCTGATACCTATTTTCTGCTGGTTCTTTATTTTTTTGTGGGACTGGGGTTCGAACTCACGACCTTGCACTTGCCAGGCAGGCACTTGTGCCATGGAGCTATCTCCCCAGCCCCTCTGCTGTTTCTTGTGAGGTCTTACATCCTTGTCTGGCTTGTTAGCTTTGTTCATGAGCCACACTTGAGCAACTCCTTACAGGAATTTGGTAATGCCCTGGGTGAAGGCCCCATCTTCATTGAGTTTTTCTCTGCCAGACACTTGAGACAGCCTTTCTCAAGTTATTCAGAAGACCCAGGCTTCAAAGATTGGGGATGTAGCTCATCTGTATAGTGCCTGCCTGGCAAATGTGAGGTCCAGAGTTCAATTTCCGGTACTAAAAAAAAAAAAAGAGGAAACAAGAAGATCCAGTTTTCCGGGACATGAAGAGTGGGTCCACTTTCACTTCACCTCTCCACCCCATGTGGGTGGGACCTCTGGCTCCTGTCAGATCTTCGCACACCCAGCTGAGCTTTGAGTTATTTTCCCAGTTCTCAAGGGGATCCTAACAAAAGTTCGTGTCTGTGGACCCTTGGGGAAGTGGCCAGGTACTCATTCACTTCTCTGAAGGCTTTCACCCAATTAGTCCCTACCTGCTCTTTGGTTGGCGCTTTCAAACTTTTTTTTTTTTTAGGGAAGGGTGTACAGGGTGTTCAGGGTCTCAGTACTATATCAGACTCATAGTGATTCACCTGTTTACAGCCTCCCAAGAGCTGGGATTACAGGCATGCGCCACCACACCCAGTCTCAAAATTTATCTATCTATCTATCTATCTATCTATCTATCTATCTATCTATCTATCATCTATCATCTATCTATCTATCATCTATCTATCTATCTATCTATCATCTATCTATCTATCTATCACCTATCTATCTATCTATCTATCTATCTATTTGGTACAGGGTCTGGCTAAGCAGCTGGGACTTGTAGTGATCCTCTTGTCTCAGCCTCCCCAGCACTGGGATTACAGGTGTGCGCCACCACACCCGGTCTCCGTGGCCAGCATGGCTGGGCCCAGCAAGGCCTGTGGTATCAGGGATCAAACCTGGGTCCTTGTACTTTCCAGGCAGGCACTTATACCACCGACCTATCTACTCAGCCCCGCTTTCAAGCTTTTGTTGGTGGCCGAACACTTGGCTATTTTCAGTGAGTGGGTCAGCCTGAGATTCTTCCCAAAATCTCTGGAAATCTGGTCGCCCCCTCCTAAGAGCACTCTGTTCCTTTGGCTTTCTGAACCTCTGTCTCCACTGTAGAATCACCGATGGTTCCTGACTAGGAATCTTCACGCGCAATAAACCCACAACTGTGACCTCAGTTCCCACCATCAGCAGGAGATCCTAAACATGTCTCCTCCCCACCACCACCCCAGAATCTCCTTGTGGAGCCCCAGGCTCCCCCTACCCCACCTAAACCTGCAGGAAGCCTACACAGAGACCTTCACATGCCAGAGAAGACTGTTTTGTTTCTCCTCAGATCCCAGTTATTGAGATACCCATCCTTGACCTCCTTCCTGCAGCAACAGCACCCCAACCCATTGGTGTTCAGAAAGAAGGAGGATTAGGGCTGAGCAGGACAAGCCAGGCTGAGGAATCCGGAGGGCCAAGAACTGGGCTGGGCACCTAGAAGTGCTGGCGACCTGAGCACCAGCAACTGAGGGCCACTAGGGTGGAACTTGATGAGGAACTGGGAATATGCGGATAGTCAAGGAGCTAACAAGGGTTGGCCAAATAGCTCAGCAGATTAAAGCACCTGCAAACAGGCACAGGGGCCAGGGGTTTGATCCCCAGGCCTGTCGTGCTGGCCCCACCCCTGGAGCGTGCTGAGCCGGCAGTTGAGACTGGGCATGGTGGCACATGCCTGTAATCCCAGCTCTTGGGAGGCTGTAAACAGGTGGATCACTACAAGTCCTATCTAGTAGTGAGACCCTGAACACCTTTTAGACCCTTCCCCTAAAAAGTACAAAAAAAAGGACCTGGCAAACGACCAGCTGGCAGAAGACTAAGATGATACACATAGGTTTTCAGATTTCAGACTCCATGTTTTCTGTTTGCATTTTCCTGAGGATTAGGAAGGTGTCAGGGCTGGAGTCACAGCCCTGGGGCCCAGGTGGAGGGGTCCAGAAACTGCCGTACATTGGCAAAGCCTGTGGGTGTCCCCTGGACCCTGACTGGATAGTCAGGTGGGTCCAAGTGTGGTTCAGGGACCAGGCTCGTCTGATCAACGGCGTCTCTCTGGGCGAGTTTCAGGTCCCACAGGATATGCAGGCCCAAGACCATCCAACAGCTGACCTTCCTGACCTGACCCTTCCCATTAGAAGCTTGCCACAACCAAGGAGTCACTGGTCAGGGGTAGGGAATGGGGCTCAAGGTATTGGCTACCTGTGGCAGGCTGCCCTCTCTGACACTTACCTGGCAGCACTGCAGGAAGGTGTGGCCTGGGAAGCACCTGCAAGGACCCAGGGCAGGAAGCAGGGCCAGGGTGTGCCAGGACCTCGGGTGCTGAGCCTCACCCATGCCTTCCTGCCAGATGGGGCTAGAGGGCTAGGCCCTGTCCCTCAGCTCAGCCTCCAAGCTGGCCCGCACCCTATTACTAGATCACCTCTACAGGACCCAGAGCCAAGACCACTGTGCTCCGACCTTTTTCTCCTGGGTTTCTCAAAAAGAATCTGCCTATGCCCAGAGCAGTGTGAGCTAGACCTTGAGAGGTGGAGCAACCTAAGCAGGGCACTCGCAGCAGAGGCCTAGGGTGGCTGTGGGACCCCTGGAATCAGGTCCCATGGTGCCAGGCACTGGCTCCATTGTCCACCTGCCTGCTGGACCAGGTGTGTGAGTCAGAAGTTTTGCTGGTGTAGAAGAGAAGATGGGAAAGAAACTGTGGAAGCAGGAGCTGGCCCTTCTCTGAGAGAAGCCCTGGGCTTGCGTTGAGGCTGGGGGCCTCCAGGGTCCTATTCCTCCTCCAGATGTCTCAGGAAAGGGGATTCCACAGTCTGTTTTTGGTGCCAGCTATAGCTGGCGGCCATGCAGGAAGTAGCTGGGCACCAGCACAATGGCCCTTTGTCCTGTTCGCCCCACCCAGGGAGGCCTTGGGCCTCACCAAGGCTGGGGGCTGGGTCCCCTCAGGACAGCTGTGCCACCAGCCCTCTGCAGCCTAGAGGCTATGGCTGCACTTCCAGGCCAGAACCTCCTGAAGGGATGTGA
>PVKN010010569.1:0-22497 GCA_004027915.1 Capromys pilorides
GTTGATAAAAATGTGGTATTTTCATAAAATGGAATATTACTCAGCTGTAAAGAATGATAAACTAGAAGACTTCATATATAAATGAATGTATCTTCAACATATACTCATAAATGAAATAAACCAGACCTACATGTGTAAATATCAAAAAAAAAAAAAAAAAAAAAAAAAAAAAAAAAAAAAAAAAAAAAAAAAAAAAAAAAAAAAAAAAAAAAAAAAAAAAAAAAAAAAAAGAAGAAGAAGGTCTCAGAAACTTCAGAGAGGATCAGTGCCAGCCGGAACTCAGGTCTGTGGGGCGCCATAGCCGGAGACCTCTTCATGGGTCTTCCCAGTCCCCAGCAAGCAGCTGCAACCCTTGCTCCCCTGAAGCTGGCAGGTGGCTTCTACCACTGGACACCCCATGCTGAGCACCAGGGTCTCACCTGCAGGGTCCTTCTGAATCTCTGTCACCACAGAAGTGCCACTGGGCCCTCCAGGAAAGGAACAACCCAAGTGTCTGACTCTGAGGACCTGCGCAGTTGTGGCTCCACGGCCCCTGGCTCTTCTCCTTCTCTTCACAGACACTTAGCTGCTCTGCTTGGACCGCCCTTAGCCCTAGTGCTGCCCCTGCCCCTTGGACCAGCCGCCCTGCCTGGGTCATCGCAGGGCATCTCACACCCTCTCTGGCTGTCAGCAGCACACGCCACCACCTCAACTCCCTGTCCACTTCCTACTCATTTTTTTTTCCCCAGCACCACTTTGGGAAAATCTCCTGAGGAAAGCCTGTCTCTTCTAGCCACTGCAACCTGCTACCAAAGCCCACGCACTCACCAAAGCACATGCAGCGTCCCCCTCTGGTGACAGCTGTTTTTGCACTTGATCTGCTCTGACACACATGCCCTAGGATGTACAGTTTTAGCTCTTCAGGTCTTCCATTCCACTTCTACCTCTGTTGCCATGGACAGCACCCTTGGGTCCCTGCTGCAGTGCACTGGATATCTGTGTCTCTCACCCCAATCCCATCCCCGGGGTGCTGATCTGAGGAAGTAGGCCTTTGAGGAGTCAGCTGAGGCCAGAGCCTGGTCTCTGAGATCAGAGGGTGACTTTGAGAGCGTATTCCATCTTTCGCTCCTTGAACTGGGAAAATACAGCGAAAACACAGCTATCAGGGGACAGAAAAGCAGACACAGATCTGATGGCCCCTAGGTCTCGACTTTCAGCCTCCCAAACTGTGAGAACAAACATTTGTTGTTTAGGCTGTCTCCAATCTGTGGTGTTTTGTTTCAGCAGTGGAAGGAATTAAAACATCTCCAAAATGCTAGCAGTCAGTCGAATGAGCAACTCAGGACAACTGCCATAGCTCCACTTCAGGGGACACTTGAGCCTCAGGTGCCCCTCACCTTTCTCCTCGCCGCTGCGTCACCAAGCGCTCTGTGCTGACCTGCAGTGAGTAGCTCTCTGGGCTCGTAGAACAGGTGGAGCTGGGACTTGAGCACAAGGAGGGAGGCTGGGACGCCTTACGCTTCAGTCTGGCAGGGAGGAAACAGGCAAATCACACAGGTGGCCTTGCTTCGGGAGGAGCGCATGAGGAGCCACCAAGGGCCACCCGAGCTGTCCTGGCAGTTGCCATGGCTTCCTTGTGCCTGCAGAATCCTGGAATGGGCAGCTCCTGGGTGCTTGTGTGAACTTCAGACCTCAGGTGTGAGACTCACGTGGGAAGGACCTTGGGTGCTCACTGATGGGGTGACACAGAAAGAAGCTCCCACTCGCTGACAGGAAATTCATACATGCCACCAATAAAGCCGCTGGAAATTGTTGTCTTCACGTGTGCGTCCTGTTCCCACCTCATATTCAGCCTCTCTGGTCAATTTACATACATTGCTTCCACTGAATGTCCCATAACAGATAAACAACACATAGTCATGTCTTTCTCATGATTACCACAACAGAGGGATCCTTCCTAATGTCCTACACAAGCGTCCTGCTGCCATGTCCTTGAAATTCACCTCACTGCCTATGGGCCTGGAAAGTGGATGCTCCCACACGTGCACCGTGTGGCCCAGAAATCAGAGAACGATGCCGGTGGTGGGGTCCCTCCCCCACCCCTAACCCCTGTCACTAGGGTTCAACTACGAGGTTACCTTTGAGACATTTTTCCCAACAAAATGATGCCTAATGGTAACTTCTTACCTGTTCCATCTAGAAGGTTTGAAAGCTTATATTGGTATAGTACTTTTCACAGTTAATTCATTCATTAAACAACGGTAGCTCGTTTTTGAGGGTTTTTGTTGTTGTTGTTGTTTGTTTGTTTGTTTTTCTGCAGAAGACTGGATTTCAAATGGAAAAGTAGCTCAACAACAAAAAAATATGACACATTTTCAAGATGGAGCAGTTTACACCCGTCAACATCATATGTCATGGCTTTTACTATAACAATTTTCAAAGCGGGTAGTTTTAAAAGGAGGTACACAATATTATTATAATTTTATAAGAGAAAATTTTGTTCATAATACACAGGAAAATATATTAAAAGTGAGAATTTAAGAGACATTAATCAAAATAGCAACAGTGGCTATTGATGTGGAGTAGACCACAAGTGATTTACACATTTATATAAGGAATTTTTGTAACTTCCTTTTTTTTTCTGTAAGTAATATGCATAGTTAAGCACACATTTTCCAAGTGAAAGTGAATTATCTTGGTTCTGGTTGGGTGAGATAAAATAACCTTTTTAATTTTATGTTAGGACACAGGCCATACTTTGAAGTACATTTTAAAAGGATTTAGATTTACTAAGTCAAGGGACACCAATTTTTTTTTTTTTCCTTTTTGAGACAGGGTTATGTGGTTCAGGTTGGCCTTGAACTGACTTTGTAGTTCAGGCTGGCCTCTAACTTGCATTGGTCCTCCTGCCTCAGCCTCCAGAGTACTGGGATCACAACTATGCACCATCATTCCTGGCTAGGGACATCAATTTAGAGGAAAATTATTGAGTTATTTGAAAGATGATGACTTTTTAAAACTAAATTATATTTACTCCTTTATTGTTAAAGTAAAAATCTAAGGTAATTCTTGGACTACTTTTGTTTGGGTAATTCTTGGATTTGAGAAACTAATCAACAGTGTGCGTAGCCTAAACTGCCTTTTAGCTGACCCACAAAAGCTGCTCGTTTCTTTAGGTTTCAGAACAGGATTCGTGGGTCTCTCCTAAGTCCCCCAGGCTCATGGTCTATGACCAGGGACCCAGGAGGCACCCACGGCGCAGTCCCCAGAGGTGGGAGGTGAGAAGCAACTCAGGCAGGATGTGGGCCTGAGCTTCCAGCCTGGCCCACCAAAGGGACATGAGCTCCCAGGAGGTTTGTTGTGCTTCCATGCAGAGCTGTGAAGCGCAGGAACCCTTCCCGGTCCTCGCTACTGAAGTGTGCGCAGGACGCAGGCGTGCGTTCCAGTGCTGGGTTCCTTGGCCAGGACAAAATAGAAATCATGTGAAAACACTGATGCTTTTAAGTTGCAAACATTTTTAGAAATTAAAAAAAAAAAAACTTTCCAAAAACAGGTGAGATTTGTCAATCAGATATTAAATCGATCTAAACACCTTTCAGTAAAACAAGATGGTGGAAGGCACAGGTCACTAGGACAGAACAAAGGTGTGGAAACAGATCTGGGCAAGGTGTCTATGCAAACCTGGGTTAGAGCAAAAGAAGGTGTTCCATGGGTTGGAGAAAGATGTACAATTTAGTAGATAAGGTGATCACCAACAGTTATGTCATTGGTCTTGCTGCTCACAAAACTAAATTCAAGGCCAGGTATGGGGATGCACACCTATAATACCAGCCACTCAGGATGTTGAAGCTGGAAAATCACTGGGAGGTCAAGGGCACCTTGGGCTACATAGTGAGTTCAAAACCAGTCCCAACTGCATAACAAGACACCCCCTCAAATAATAATAATAGGAAGAAGAAGAGGAAGAAGAAGAAGAAGAAGAAAAAGAAGAAGGAGGAGGAGGAGGAGGAGGAAATAGATAAATAAAACTCAAGGAGCCTTGAAAATCAAAGTGTAATGGAGGCACAAAATTATAAAAATAACAGAATATTGGAAGATATCTATATAGCCCTTGAGTAAGGAAGATTTTTTAAAACAAAATAAATTGAACAAATTTCAGTTTAGAAGTTTAAGACTTCTGCATTAAAAAAGACATGATAAGCAAGTCAAGTGTACCTCCTTTTGTCATTCTAGTCCATTAGTGATGGGGGGCAGCTGATGTAGGACAGGACCTCCCTGGTTCGAAAGTGCCCCTCCTCCCAGTCCTATGCTAGACTATAGTGTGTCCCTTCCAAATGGTCAGGGGTGACGTCCCTGCCTGTGCCTCAACTGTGGCAGGAAATGGGATCTGTAGAGCTGGGATTACAGTTCAGTGAGCTACTAGGATGAGCCCTCAACCAATAGGACTGGGGTCCTTAATGAGAAAATCAAGACACAGGCATGCACGGTGGGGACAACCCTGGGAAGACACGGGGAAAACGACATACACCAGCCAGAAAGAGGGATATCAGGAGGAATAGCCCTGCCTACAGCCTGACCTCAGACTCCAACCTCTGGGATAATGAGAAATAACTTCTTGTTGTTCAAATTGTCCAAAGTGGGGTTCTTTGCTGCAGAGGTCATCGTACACACATATGTTCCTGTCGCTGTCTGGGTGAGACTCCTGAGTGGCAGTGCTGGCCACTGCCATGGCATTTCACATCCCAGAAGCAGTGTGAGTGGCTTCAGTCCCCACATGGTCACTACAGCTGGGGCTTTAGTCTCTCTGATTGTACCCATTCCCACGGGTGTGTAGTGATAGCTTACTGTGGTTTCCAGTTGCATTTCTAAAATTTCAAATTATGCTGAGCATCTGTGACCATTAATTGTGAGGTCAGCTTGACTTAAGAGCCTCCTAGGCAACTGGTAAATCCTAGTGTGCCTGTGGTTGACTGGGATGTGGGCTTCAAGCTGAGGGAGAAGACCCACCCCCACATGGTGGCCTCAACTGATACACTTGTGGCCTGCATGGAGCAAAAAGAATACAAGGAAGAAAACTCTTCCCATTTTCTTTGGAGGAGCTCAGGGCTTCTCCACTGCCTTTGATGGATTGATTTTATTTTTTTTCAGCACTGGGGTTCAAACTCATAACCTTACACTTGCCAGGCAGGCACTTGTGCCATGGAGCTATCTCCCTAGCTCCATTGCCTTTGAATGTTGGTCTCCACTTGCTGCAGGCTCCCAGAGAAGACCTCAGCCTCCAACCAAGATGACCTCGATGGCTCTGAGGTAATCTTCGGGGTCTCTGACCTTCTTTTGCTGCTGAGCTTCCAGCTGTCCAGCATACAGGTGACCATTTTGGATCCTTTCGCCTCTGTTTCTGCAGACAGCCTTGAGACTCTTCCACTTCCGATTCCCTGAGGCTACCTATAAATCCTTTGCATAATTAAACATAGATTATACATTGATTCTGCTCCTGTAGTGAGCTCCTTCAAGCTTTTCTGTGTTTTGTTGTTTTATTTGTCATCTGTATATCTTCTTTGGTGAGCAGTTCATTGAAATCTTTTGCTAGTTTTACAAATTAGATTGGTTCTTCTTATTATTGAGTTAAACTGTTACTGGATACAAGCATATGACTTGCAAATATTTTGTTCCATTCTGTTGCTTGCATTTTCTCTTCATTCATAGTGACTTCTACATAGCAAAATTTAGATCCTCATGAAAGGCTGGGGAGATAGCTCAGTAGAATAAGTGTTTGCCTGGCAAGCACAGAGTCCTGAGTTCAATCCCTGGTGCCATAATAAAATAAAATAGATACTCATGAAGCCTGATTCCTTTTGTTTCTTTAATAGGGTTTTTGTTGTCTCTCAATGAAAACTTGACTTTACCCAAGGTTACAAAGATACTATCTATTTTTTTGCAGGAGTTAAAGTTTTACCTCTTAAAGTTGGATTTGTGGTTAATTTTGTACACATATGCAGACTACACACCACACCGAGACATACACATGTTACACACCAGTCTTTCCA
Organism: Capromys pilorides; assembly: GCA_004027915.1. Taxonomy (NCBI): domain Eukaryota; kingdom Metazoa; phylum Chordata; class Mammalia; order Rodentia; family Capromyidae; genus Capromys; species Capromys pilorides. The sequence goes on from PVKN010010569.1 coordinate 6,027, forward strand.
TAAAGAGGTAGAAGAGAAGGTATTCTTGAATATTACTTAAAGAACCACTGTTACATCTCTTCGAATTGAGATTCAAAGCCAGTAGGATGTATGCACTAATATTTTCTTTCTTTTTTTATGTATATTTAGTACAGGGTCTATAGGGTCTCACTACACAGATTGGACCCATAGTGTTCCTCCTGTTTTCAGCCTCCCAAGTGCTAAGATTACAGGTGCATGCCACCGTGCTCAGTCTCAATTGCTGTCTCGGTACGCCCCAGGGGTAGGGCCAGCATGGCGTGCCAGGATGGATTCCTGGTCCCTACATCTGCCTAAGCAGGTGCTTCAGTCTGCTGAGCTATCTGGCCAGCCCTGCACTAGTATTTTCAATCAAGTTTCTAAAAAAGAAAATTTAGAAAATGATTGGATTATTATAAAGGAACTGTTCTTTCTGTATGAACTGTCCTTCCTCACCTTGAAATAAGGAAAACAGAAATAAATCTCAGCATTTGAGAAAATTGCTAGTGGTGTCTTAGGAGCTGAGGAAGCCTCTGTCACTTTGGGCAGCAGACAGCAGGCACGGGTCCCCGGTGGACACAAGCCCCATCTTCTCTGCCCAGGAAGGTCCTTGCTAACCCCCTAACATTCATGCAAAGGCGCAGAGCTCCCAGTGTACAGTTCACATGAGCAGCCACATCCGGCTCCTTGACCTGGGCCCAAAGCCTCTGAGGTCTTCACTTTTCCCCTAGACAACTGAGATGCTGGGGACAGGTCTGGCCCCTGCTAAAGAAATATGTATATTTTAATGTAACTCCCGTTTAAAAGTCAAGTTTCTTGGATCTGAACAAAAATTATGTTAAAGTTTCTATACAAAAATAAATTTATAAGTGTTGTCCAAAATAATGAGAATGAAAAACAATCAAAAAAAGAGAAATTTGTCCATTGGATATTAAACAGCTAAATGAAATCCAATAATTAAAATGGAATGGAGCATGGCGCAGAAACCAGCATCTAGAAGCGGACCTGGGCCCGGAAAAGGGGCCATTCGTGTCATGGAAAGAAGTGGTGGCCAATCCTTATTTTGCAGATACAACCTAACCTTAGCACCTGTCTCTCCAAACACAAAGTTAAATTCAAGACAGCTTTCACGTCAAAACATAAAGGAACCAAACGAAAATTATGGTAATATTAACAAAGTGCAAGGGAAGAGGTTTGCATGATCTTCTGGTGACGAAGGCTTTTTGCACAAAAGGGAAGAAAGTCTTGATAAATATGGCTTCAGGAAAGTTAGGACCTCTACATAGTGAAAGACACCATAAATTCTGAAAACTAGGCCCTGCAAGAAAAGTAATTTGAAAGAAAACTGAATATTCTGAACATGGAAAGAGTTCTTAATGTTTCAAATATTTGAAAGGTCTTTTATACAGGAAAAAAGGCATAAAATGACCCAAACAAGTTTTTTAAATGTTCATTTACACTGTTAGTAAAGAAATGCAAATTGAAATATCACTTTTTATTTGGATAATGTTACACTGCTTATATTGTTCAGTTGAATTAGGGCTGGCATAAGCTTGTCTATATACATGGGTAACGGCATTTGGCTCAAGGCAGCCTGGGCTGATAGTGAATTGTAAGCTAGTTTGATGGGTGAACAGATGTATCCTAACCTAAGGGCACAGACTTGTAACCAGGCAACTGTACCCAGCCAGCCAGCCAATCAGAGACTGAGAGCTATCCACGTGCCCATAAGGCAACTGGGATGCAGCCATTCAGACATTTCTGTAGTCACTTCCTCTCTTCTGACTATGAAAGAAGCTGCTTCAGTAGGCAGGGCTTTCTGAACTATCTCAGAAAGTCTTGGCTGGTGCCTGAAGGTAAATCCAATTAAATCTGGCAAGTTTTATTTGTGGTTTTGACTTTTAACAGAACCTGTGCTGACAGAGTAAGAGAATGGAAAGAAATCAGAATTGCTCTAACTTTTGTGGGTAGTAACCAGAAGAAATCTAAAGAGATTTACAATATGCATGCCATCAGACTTTTAGATGTCCTCCAAAAATAAACCTGCCCGCACCTGACAGGAGAGACTCAAAGATGCTTCCTTACTCTGCATTGGCAAAGTCAGCACAGGCCACAATCTGAACAACCAGCGGTGACCAGGGCTTGACTATAATGTGGTGAAGCCTGGCCATGCGTGGGAGACAAGGAAAAAGGAAAGATTTACCTGTAGCATCTTAATGAGAAGCCTATGGTGTACTCCTAGGGGAGTGACCGAGAAGCTGTAAGTTTTTGCATACAAACAGAAACAGCTGAGGTACAAGCGCCTTGCTGGTATCCTGACATGAGCTCTGGGTGTTATGGAAAGTGGTTGTGAAGAATATCTCTATTTCACATGCGACCACTGAGTAAAAATTAGAACAAATAAACATGTAGCTTCTTGGGCTACATCTCTCCCTACTATAACTGTCATCTTGTGACCCAGGTAGCTGGGCAAGGAGAAAGAAATCAGCTGGCTCCATGCCCAGGGCAGACTTGTGGTGGGGACCTGATGCAGGGGCATCCTGGCCTATCTTGCCTCAGGGCCTCTAGGGCATCTGGAGCACGACTCAGAACCCTAAGTGGCTTTGCTCTGCTGTGCAAAGAAGAGAGCCTGCTCCACAGGCTCCCCACTGAACCCCCTCTCTGGGCTGCTGCCCTCTGGGTCTCCTGCCTTGTGAGGCCATGCTCTACCCTCAGCAGAATCACCTTTCCAGGTCGTAGCAAAATCTCCAGGAACTGTGACCTATAAGCAGCAGCTGGAGGGGCACAGAGCAAACACAGCTGTGGTGGACAGGGCGACCCTGCGGGAACCCAGAACTACCTGGACAGCTTGCTCAGCAGTTAGGGTTTCCTCGATGACCTATGAAGGGCTGGGAAGGGATGCATGTGAGGGAGGAGGAGGTGGCTATACATGTTCCTGTGGATGGAAGCACCCGTGCGGGCATGGGCGTGAGCGTGGTGTGTTTAGCTGGGAGCTTCAAGTAGACACCTTTCAATTTTCAATTTCATTTTTATTTTGAATTGTAAAAATGGCTTGGGACGAAAGTGACTGAGATCAGAGGGCAGGGATGCAACATCCAAGTACCGAAGGCTGAGGATTATGTTCCGTGTTTTTTAAAATAGAAAGTCATTCATACCCATTGGAGGCTGAGGAAAATGCAATGGGAAACACAAGTAAGAGGGTAGCACATGAGGGCACTTCTGGTCCCTGGGTGCTTCACGAGAAGGGGACTCTTCTGGGCCATGCAGTTCATTCTAAGAGCTCTGGGGTGAGCTACTTTGCCTGTGGGGTTCTAGCGTGAAAAGCGTGCGTTGGGGGAGGTGTGCACCCTGCTTCTCAAGAACAGCACTGCCCTCAGCGCTGCACCTAGACCCACTGCCCCCAGAGACCACAGCCAGGGTGGCCAGGCACACAACCTCCCTCCTGTTCACACATGGGTGTCAAAAACAAATCAGCACATGCTTGTTTCTGTGCATTAGGTATGAGGGAGACTGCATTATTCTTTCAGTTTGCACAACAAGCTACATGGTTGTGTTCATAATGTGGAGTGAGACAGCGGTAGTCCCATTATGTCATCCCCTCACTTAGAATATATCTCAGATGAATCATTCTGCAAAGCCCTTTTAGCTGAAAAGGGACCATAGCTGTTGTGCAGACAGATGGCCAGCTCTTGCAAGCTAACACTTACCCTCGGGAAGGTGGAGGCGAAGCTGGGATGCCGCCTTTCTTGGGTGGAGATAAAGCTGCAATGCGGTCTCTCTCCTGAAAAGGAAACGTGCGCAATGGAGCGGAGCTGTTGACAGGAGCTTCTGCTACTCCAAGCTCAAGGCCGTTTTAGGCGGTTTTCAGAAATGGCTCCTGAGGTGTCCTGGATCCTGAGCAAAGACCTCCATGGGGCAGCACCCTCCCTCCCAAGCCATGGGACACATGGACATCTGTTTTGCTCCTCTGAGTAAGAACAGGGGCCCGGCTGGCATCACATGTAGGGTTGCATGCAAGCCTCCTCTTGAGCTGGGCCCTCCCCATACTGCACAAGCTGGCGGGATCCTCCCACGGCCTCACGGGGAGCTGGGCTGTGGGCTTGTGCTGTGGCAGACAGCAGCCACTTCCTAAGGGACACCTCTGCTTTCTGCAGTGAGTCTGTACTCTGCTCCACCCCCCCAGCAGTGACCCCTCTGTTTGTCACCAGCACTCCATGCTGTCCTGGTGGCGCATGATGGCCTTGCCACAGAGGGTCCCCATGTAAAGGTGGACATGACCTCTCCTGTGCTGCGACGAATCTGTGTTTTAGATCTTTAGCCCATTTTATAAACTGGTTGTTTTTCTTATAATAGATTTTTGAAAGTTGGAGCATATGATTTGGAAATATTTTGTCAATCATTTATGCTTTATTTTCTTAAAGGCAACATTTGAAAAGCAAGTATTTTCAATTTTGGTAGTGTCTAAATGACTACTTTTTTTTAGTAGACATTGATTTTGGTGTCATATCGATGGGAATTTTGCCAAGTTAAGGTCACAAAGAATTTCTTCTGTTTTCTCTCAGAAGTGTTAAATTTTAGCACTCTTAGGTTTCTGATTGCCTTTGTTTTATATGGCATGCAGACATCTTTGTGCTAATGTGAAATAATCAATAGTTTGTTTTTAACCATATGTATAGTGGAACTGGAGATACGGCTCAGCAGCATAAGTGCAAGGTCCTGAGTTTAATCCCCAGTACTGCAAAAAGGAAGAAAAGAAAGACCTTAATCATATGTATATTGCTGGGTGTAGTACCGCCAAGTGCTCTAGAACCACTACAGGAAAATAGCATCTGTTCCACCCTACCACCTTGGAACTGTTGTTAAAACAGCTAATCAGGAATTAGAGGCTCGGCTCTGGATTCACATTCTGTGCCATTTATCTGTGTGTCGACTGTGTGTCAGTCCCTCGCTGTCTTTCATGCTGTATTTTATAGTAACATCTGAAGTCTGGCTATGCAAGTCCTCCAGTTGTGTTCTTTACAGAATTATTCTGGCCAGTGTAGTGGAAGAGGCTGGCGGAGGACAGCTGCTCACCCCATAGCAGCCAGCAAGTACAAAAGCGAGAAGCTAGGGACAGGGATATGTCCCTTCGGGTCACATCTGAGTGACCACTTCTGCCATGGCCCTGCTTCTTAATAACACAGTGAGCTCTGAGCTCATTTACAGCTGAGTCCACTGCTGAGTAGTGTCCCCAACATCTAGTAACCTCCCAAAAACCCTACCTCTAAACACGAGGCTTTTAGGGGACACCCAGATCTAAGCCATAGCATCAAGCTGCTAGGTGTAACAAGAGCAGACTGTAGATCACGTGGGACATTGTTCTCGTGGTAGCCTTCCCAATATATAGACATCAGTTCTCTTCAACAGATGGTCTCCAACCTCTCTTAGCCACAGTTTGCTGTGTTTAGTCTGCAGATTGGCTGCCCTAGTTCTGTTAGACTTGTTCCTTTTGATAATATTTTGAATGAAATAATTTTTATTAAAAAGAGGGGCTGGTGAGATAGCTCAGTGGTCTAAAGCACCTGCTTAGGCAAGCTTAGGCAACCGCAGGGACCATGGTTCGATCCCCAGAACCACATGGTGAGCCAGCCCAACCCCAGGGCAGTCTGAGCCGGCCATAACATACATACATACATACAAAAAGGATAACAGGTTTCTGGTTGCTAGCACATGAAAATGACTGGCATCATGTCACCCTACACCTCCAGTACACTTCATTCTTCCAACATGTTTGTGTGGTTTTTAGGATTATGTTGCATGAACAAAGTCTCCCCTCATATTCTGTGGGCCTCCTTTGTGGGACTTCAATATAGCCAAGTGGGAACAGTGGATACCACTGATTGCGCCATCTTAGGGGAGAGTATCTGGTCTTCTGTCAATAAGTGACACTGGAACTATGGAGTTTTTGTCAGCTACTTTCTTTTTATTCTTAAGTTGTTTTTTTTTTTTGTTTGTTTGTTTTTAAAAAGATATGTTAGGTGTTTGATGTTATTCGATCCACTTTCTGCATTAATTTAAAGGAACATAAGATTTGTATCTCTTGTGTTAATATTTTAGTTCATATAATTGATTTTCAAATGCTAAATCAATATCACATTCTTGGAATAAAATCACTAATCCTAGGGTACGATACTGTATATTCATTACTGGACTCGTTTTGTTATTATCAGTGTTTTTGTCATATTTTCTGAATACTGTTGGTTACAGCACCCTCTTTGATGTTGACACTGAGTGAGTTAATAGTGTGGCATCCTCTTCTGTCTTCTGAAAGACTTCATATGCAATGGGTATTTGTTTCTTACAATGTTTAGTAGAAGCTGGGCTTAGTGACATACATCTGTAATGTCGGTACTTGGAAGGCTGAGGGAGGAAGAGGACAGTCTAGATTCCAGAAAAAGAAAATCTCAAAAAAGGCACATGTCCATGAGTACTGGGGACATTTTATTTTAATGGGAATATTCTCTATCTCTGTCTCTCTGTCTCTTTGTCTCTGTCTCTCTGTCTCTCTGTCTCTCTGTCTCTGTCTCTGTCTCTCTCTCTGTCTCTCTCTCTCTCTCTTTCTCTGTCCCTCCCTCCCTCCCTCTCTCCATGGTATCACTCATGAACTGGAGAAAAAGAGAAAAAGATGAAAAAAATGACACAAGAGGGAAACCGGAGCAATGCGGAGAATCTGTAATTTAAAACTTCTTCCAATAGCTGAATTTGGATGCCCAACCCCACTCTCATCCTGCAAGGTCCCAAGCATGGTGAGATGGTTCAGCAATGTGCCCAGCCAGATATTTTGAGCTCCTGTAGGATGCTGCTAGAGGCAGCTTGTGGGTATGATTCTTTTATGTTTTCAATTTTTCTCTTCTTCAGAGACTCTCTCTTCATAGAGGTTCGGGTTCCTGAGAAAACGTGCCAGTGTCCCTGACCGAAGCCCAGCTCACCTCCTCCCAGGGGTGACAGTCACAGAGGACTTGGTGCACGTCAGCTGCCATGGCACTTGTTCTCTGTCTTGCAGGAATGTCTGCTTATTTTGGGACCCAGATGTCGATTGTGGTCATCTGCCAACTCAGTCAAAGAGCTTAGCTTTAGCGCCCAGAAGAACTCCTTTCCAGCTCCATCTCAGAGCACCAGAAGGGCGGCACACATTCCAACTTGACAGAGAGGGAAAGCCCCAGAGAACCCATGCTGTATTGGGCTAGAAAGGCTCCATCATGTGGCTGTTTGGTAAGCATTTCTTCGGCATTGGCTCTGGGGATTTTGCCAAAAACCAGGGGTGCGGCTTCATCTCTGTGTAGTTCTTGAGGATGACCCCAGCTGCTCATGGAGCTCTACTTTGTATGGATTCTGATCACAGGCTTCACTGAAAACCTTGAAGATGGCCTCCTTTCGAAGCTCAGTGCATTGTCTGCAGTAGGTTTGAAACCATATTTGGTGAAGGCCTCCCTGTGGGTGCCGCTGTGCTCCGAAGCCTGAAGAAAGGGGCAGAGGGAGTCTTCCCACTGGAGCTGAAGTGACCGGGTGTGGTGGCCTGCCCTCACCTTCCTTCTAGGAATTCTCCCTGTGCAGCCGCCCTCCATGAGCACTGGCCTGCAGTGTCCTGAGCAGCCAGCCCCTCTGTGCTCCCGGGGGCAGCATCTGCTCCAGTCACTGTCCACGCTTCAGCTTCCATGGTAGCAGCTGGGAAGATCTCAAGATTCGGTTCTGATGCTTATCAGGTGTTAGTTCTCTCCATCAGAGTCAGCTGTGACCACGGGGGCCATGTAATTGGAAAGGAGGCTACCTTCCTGGGTGAGAGACACGGCCAGGTCTGGGGACTTCATAAGGAACCAGAGATAACTGTGAGACAGGATTCCACAGCAGCACTGCGGCCACACCACAAATTGTCTGCATGCAGCATGTTTGATGTTTATGAGCCCAGAAGTTTGTTCTGCTAGTGGCCGATGGGACCTCAAGCTCTGCCTGCACATAGCAGGGAAGGCTTGCTTCCATCCAGCCTTGGCCTCCATGCCGCCCAATGCACAGTGACAGTGGCCCCTAGGGTGATGGATCCCCCAGTGGCAGGGGCCAGCATGGTCTCTGTCCACACCATGCAGCAGTCTGGGCCACTCACCTGCCAGCTCACACATGTCTGTCCTTGGCGGCGCATGTGCTGGACCAGCAGCTATGGAGGGACGGCCGTGGGGTAGGGCTCTTGGCCGCTCCACCAGGAGCCTTGTAGCCCCATTCACGGCAGCAGGTGGTGGAGGGGCCGCGCCAGATTCAGCCTGTGGTTCTTGTGTGGGACTTGGCTGATCTTTCCCAGTCCTGCTGCAAGCCAGTGTCCTGCCCTGGTTGCAGCCAGGATGGCCTGGGAGTTTTCTGAGCCCAGCACACCTTTCCTGGGTGACCTGGTCCTTGCCGAGGCCCTGGAGGGTGCAAGAAGCCATTATGTGGGGCAGGTGGGTTAAAGGAGCCACAGCTAAAGGGAGCTGGGTGCAGAACCAGGAGCAGGCTCTGCGGGAACCATCTGGGCTATTGGGGGGACCCACTTTCTGAAGCCACACACAAGCACACATGCAAGTATGCTGTATGCCACTCACACCACTCACACTACATGTCACATGAGTTCATACTGCACATCACACACATACTACATGCTATATATATACTCATGCACACCACACAGACAGTACACATACACATATCACATAGATATACAAAGACACAACATATCGCACATGACTCTTCCTCCCAGACTTAGTCATACATATCACATGGCACACCACACTGTGCTCACATGCACAGACACTCACACGCCACCCTGGGAATGAGACACAGAGGGACAAGTGTACCTGTGGAACTGCCTCTGTCACTGGCAGCACCAGCTGTGTCCTCCCTGGCGGCTCTGGCCCCTGCTGCAAGCGGGCATGCTTGATGTAGTCAAATGTGCTCTTGTTCTTGACCACTGGAAGGGAGAGTGCAGAGAGGGGCTCAGCAGCAGCTGAGCATCCCCGCCCCCAACACCCGCCAGGGAGTGGCCTGTGTCTTGCCCCATGAGGCCAGGGCGGGATGCTGACATGAGCACCAGGGCACGCGACACAGCAGTGGGATGCAGCAGGCCATGTGGCTGGCTAGTCCTTGTCACTGAGAGTTGGGTGGGCAGCTGATTTACCACAAGTGAAAGTGGGCCAGATGCTGGCTTCAGCCACATGTCTGCAGAGGGCCCAACTGTTCCTCTCTCCCTGAAGCCAGCACATATGAGGCAGACACGCTGTTCAATTATTTCTGGAAAGCAAAGGGCACCCGCAGAGCCCTATTTCCAGCCCAAAGCACAGGTGGGCATGGTGGGCACCCTTGGGCTTGAGCGCAGGTGTGGGGACCTCTGCTCCAGTGGTGCCAGGTTTTGCCAGCCTCCAGGCCTCAGAGCTGGGTGGGGCCCACTTTCAGTTTCAGTAGACCCGCGGCCCACCCAATTCTCGGTGACAATCTGCCCCGTGTGTGCTCTCCTTTCAATGTCCCTTCTTGCCCATCTCTGCAAAGCCACCTGTACTGCTCATAATAAGCTGTCAGCGGGGCTGCACCTGCCCTGGATGCATCCCAGGAAATGTCCTGACTGGGCTGCCAAGCTGAGGCAGGGAACTTGGACTCCAGGAGAGAAGCCTAAGGCCAGGCACTGTGTCCTCCCAAGTGACCAGAGCCAGCAGCCAGCACAAGTGTCCTGGGGATCCCTGTCCTTCCCCATGCTCATTCCAAATGCTACCTCCTCCGCCTTCCCTGGCTGAGGTGAGTTGGGCACTGCCATGGGCACCAGGGGTCTGCAGCTTCCTGAGAGTGTGCCCGCTTTCTCTGCCTCACACAGAGCCTCCCAGTGTGGTGCCCAAGCACAGGCCGGACCTCTTCTCCTCGACACTGTCCTTCTGCCTGTCATGTCACGAGCAGCTCTATTCTTCCATGCCACCCTGCCTTGGAGCCAGCTGACTATGGACTGAAACGTTGACAAACTGTGAGCTAAAATGAACTTGCCCTCAGGGCTGTGGGTGTTAGGTTGTGTCCTGGCAATGAGAGAGGAACTGAGCAGGTACGTGCTGTCCCATCCACAAAAACACCCTTACTATCTCTGCACACAGGCATCCCTGGGCCAGGGCTCAACAAGAACCCCCAGCAGAGTTAGAGCTGTGCCACAAGACTTAAGCCAGGGTCTGCACTGTGGTGGCATTAAATAAATAAATCAATCATTCATTCATTCATTCATTCATTCATTCATTCATGTCTCAGGCCAGAGACCAGGAAAGAGTGTGTCACAGCACCTGTAAGCTGGGGTGACTCTGTTGGTGAGATCACCTGGGGCCATGCAGGGATCTGTGGAAGTATGGCATGGTCCAGCTGAGACCCAGGCCCTTGCTTGGCTCCCCAACCCTTGGGTGGGAATGAGGCAGATCTCAGGCACGGGTACCCTAGTGCACATGAAATTCCAGGCTGCAGAGAGGCTTCCCAGCCGGTGACCCCACAGCAGAGGAGGGAGGTGGCCCTGCTGTGCACCTCGCTCCACAGCATCCACCTGTTGCTTCGTTAAGTCAACACTTTCTCTTTTCATAGTATCCTGCTCTTTCTTGTCTGACTCTCCTGGGTTTTTTTGCCTCTGCCCATTCTAAACTCATCTCAAAGACTTGTGCTTCTTGTAGGTCCTGAAGTGTGACTGCTGGACCTACTGCCCTTCTCTCCCTGTGACTCGATCCTTCTGAGACTCACACACACACACACACACACACACACACACACCTGGTGGGCAGCCCAAGGCCAGAGTGGGGTGGGGCAGCTGGGTGAGTACGCACGCAGGTAGATATGGAAGACAAGCAGGTGCCCGAGAAGCACAGAGCTGACCATGCCCACCAGCAGCGTTCCACCCATCACACAGAGGACCAAAGGGGTCTTCAAAGGCACGTGCCACCTGGGCAGGAACAGCAGCCATATGGTCACAGAGCTGATGTCTGGGGAGACATAGACGTAGGCATTGGCATCATGGCGGTAATGGCACACAGGGTCCCTACAGCTGTCCCCACTGCAGTCTTGGCTGGTGGTCTGAGGAAGGAGCCAGTAGCAGAGCTCCCAAAGTCTGGCCCTTCACACTGTCCCCCAGACCTGGACTCCACATTAGCCTGCCACCTTTGCACATTGCCAGCCATACCTGGCAGGATGCCACTAGGGTGGATCTCCCAGGACCACAAGCCACAGCTGGCAGAATGTAGGCATAAGGAATGAGGGGGCTATGTGGGCAGACACAGCATGACTTCATGGACCTGTGGATGGAGCCAGGTTGGGCTGCCGTGCTAAGGTCTCCAGCTCTTTGTAGGCCTCCGATGAGCTGAGAGTCGTTTCAGCTCACAGTCAGGGAGTTGCACAGAACCACCACACGGCTGTGCAGGACCAGTGTGTGCCAGAGAGGTGCCCACTTCTGCCCATCTCTGCCAAGGCCATATGTAGAGCTCAGCCTGAGCTCCAGCTGCCCCGGTCTCTCCTGCTACCTCTGTATCCCTTGCTGTCCCAACCTCTCCTTGCACCCCACAAATATCTGAGGCCCAGGTGATGTGGTGACTAATTCAGGAGACACTTTGTGACCAGAGAGGGGAGCTTGTGGAGCTCCAGGATCCTGAGACTGTGTCCACAGGCGGAGCCCACACTCAGCAAGAAGTCCAGGGTGGGTGGCATTTCTCCACCGAGAACTCCCAGAGCTGTACTTGAAAGAACAAGAACATCCACTGTGTTGGCTGGGTGTGCTCCACCGTAAGACAGCAGGCGCCACCCTCCCTAGTGGGGGTGTGCAGACGTCCCCACTCCAGCCCCAGGATGAGGAGTCAGAGCTGCTGCTACGTGCTGCAGCCCCTGTGATAAATGGCCATAAACTGGAGAAGCTCCAGCCACAAACCTTCCCCTCACACAATGAGGCCACAGTTTGAGTGACAGAGTAGACAGTTTCCTCCCTCCAGGCCCCACGTGGCATCTTTCCACCTCTCCCAGCTCTGTGGCATCTCTAGTTGTACAGAGGCTGCAGGGCTCCTGCCTCTGCCCCATGTGGCCTCTGTGTGTCTATGTCTACTCTTCTGTGTCGTGGAAGGACTGTGGTCCCTTCCAGGGGATGAGCTAGACAAGATCCTCCTCTGGAGATCTTTGCCATGTCTTTTGCTCAGTTCTGCATGTGAGCACAGTTTGGGGGGCAGAGCCAACCCGCCATGCCTTTCCTCTCAGTGCAGCTGCAGGTGCCCACGGCCCAGGCTCCTGGACCTGTGCTCAGAGGTGGATCTGTCACGGATGTTCTCTACTCTTCCTCTCCCGACAGTGGCTCTCGAAAGGCAGCTCCTGGCCTGCTTTGCTTGCATGGCCTCACTGGGCCCCAACAGATCTGAGAGCAGGCCATGGAGAGGCCAGAGGGCACAGAGAACCTGCTTCCCAGGGCCCTGGGGAGCCCTTGGCTGATGGTGGTTGCAGATTAAAATGTCCCCAAAGGTCTCGTATTAGGAGGCAGGGCCTGGTTGGAGGTGGTCACGGAGGTGTCACCTAGAAGAGTGTATTCTTGTCCCCTGCTCATCCTTTCTCTGCTTCCTGGCTGCCAAGAGGTTGGACAGTGTAGCTGTCCTACACTAGGCCCCTGCCCATGACATTCCTGCCGTGGAGCCAGCTGCCCACAGACCGAATCCCCCAAAACTGCGAGCCAAATGAAGCCTCTTCTTCACATTGTAGATGGCAGGTACTCTGCCCCAGTAGTGGGAAAGGTGACTGATACAGATAGATCAATAGAGCTACTTGGAAGCTGGGCTCACCACTGTAGACAGATTCCTTCCCACAAAGGCAGCCTGAGTTGAGGCAGAGGCTCGGCACTCTCGCCTAGGGCAGCCCAAGCAGGAGGCATTCGCACGCTGTGTACCTTTGTAGCTGGGATCCGTCCGGAGCTTGTTGGGGTTGATGAAGTACTGGATGCAGACATACAGCAAGAGGACCTTAGTGCAGAGCAGGCCTATCAATGCCGAGGCCACGGAGCAGAAGAAAAACCTGCAGGGGCATAGCGTGCTGGGAACGCTGGCGAGGGCAGCATCTCACAGAGACCACCCCTGACAACCCTTGGGCTTCCTTTGTGTTTTCTCAACCACTTTCTAAGTTTTCCAGGCAGACATCCCTGGCTAGCAACCTCATAGCCATGCCCTTGCTCCCCAGTCCTCTGCTTCTGTCTGTCCTGCTATCTGGATAGGACTCCGCCAGCAAGAAAGGTGGTCCCACACAACGGCAGTGCCCAGAGCCCGTCTGCATCCAGCAGAACTGGCCTTTTCATGAGAGCTCATGCACTCAGCAGGGCATCAGGTCTTCCAGACCTGCACTATTTCATCAGCCCTTGCTGGTGCTGGTGAGGCTGCACCATTCCCAGAGTCCGTGAGGCTAGAAGCGCGTGTCCCTCCCGAGCTCTACAGACCGCATCAGCTCCAGAACCAAATCATGCTCAACTCCACTGTGCTTCCTCTGCACAAGGACACTTGGCCCAGACACATCCCCAGAACCCCATGTAGCCACTTCTGCCTGCAGCCTAGACATTCTCTCTCATGCTCTGGGTCTGCCTGCTGCTCTGGGATGGTTTCCTGAGTATCCAGAGAGCAGATGGCCCAGGACAGTGAGACCAGGAGGCCCACACAGGTTCTGCAGGCCAGGGCAGGGTCTCAGAGACTCGACTGGTGGGCACATCCAGGGACAACTCTGCCAGACAGTTCAGGATGCGTGGACACAGGCACTGAGCCTGCTGCGTGGGCTGAGCATGTGGCTCCAAGAAAGCTCTTCCCCCACGTGTCCCATGGTCCACAACCCCTCACCCCTAACGCCCCGCCCTACTGCAGGTCTTCCTAGAATGGTTGTACCTACACTCCTGGGAAGGGCCCCGACCCTGTGAGCCACCCCCAGGGACTCCACCAGCCCTCACCAGTAGTTCCTGCTCCCCACGCAGTTGTTCAGCCACTTGCAGTGGTGGTCGAAGCCAGCGACACACTTGTTGCAGGCACTGCAATGCTTGGCTTTCTCGTGCCTGAGAATTTGAGGGAGCTCGTTGGCCTAAATATGTGGGTGGCTTATGAGGCGCAGATCCCCAGTACACAAGGGCCCCAAGACCTAAGAGGTGACCCAGCAGGGGCTATGTGGCCTTGCCCTCTCCTTTGTGAGAAAACAAGGAAAACCCAAGGAAGATTCCTTTGTGCCCTGGACTATGGAGAGGAGTGCAGGTCACAGAGACTGAGGGCCCCCAGCCAAGTTGGAAGCACTTGACCAGGTGGGCAGGCGCAGCTGTCACCTAAGGGCTAGGGCTGGGGTAGACTCACACGGTGACCTCGCACAGGTGGCAGTACAGGTTCTGGATCACATGTGTGTGCTGGGAGCGGTCAAAGATGGGTATGGGCTTGGAGTAATTCTTGAGTCGGACGTTGGCTTCAGCCGGGTCGATGGTGACTGCAATAAGGTGAACGACCAAGTGGAACAGGAACATGACACCAGTCACCTGGGGTGTCAAGGAAAACATGGCTGGGCCAGGTGAGCAGGGCGCAATGCCTTTGGCTCTCTGTTCCCCATGTCCTGAGGGGACCCCACACTCAGGGGTAGGCCCAGCAGATCAGCCCTTTCCACCTTCTGACTGCATGCTCATCCCGAAGCTGGAGGCAGAGCCAGGCTGCGCCGAGGCCCTGCAGTATCCCCCATCCCTGTGTGGGTATGCAGGTGCATGGGTTCCAGCTGCATGCACGCATGCTCTCTCCAGCCAGGACCAAGCGGCCAAGTAGGAAGGGCTCTGTGCCCTGGCTAGCAGGAGGATGTGCTCAGGCCCCATGCTCCCCTCCCTGCCTGGGAAATCAAACAGGAGGGCATGGCACACAGGGCATTGCACTGGGAAGCCAGTGTACTCAGGTCCCTGCGAAGTAGCCTTGTGGGTGCCCAGCAACAGGCACCCCCTGCCCAGTACAAGAGGAAAGCTGGGTTGTGATCAGTCTCTGCAGGAGTCCTACAGGTCATCCTAGGACCAAAGCCTACAGGTGGACAGTGCTCTGCCCATCAGAGCTGATGCGGGGCTAGGTGAGTGCTCTACCCCCCCTGAGGAGGATCCCAGACGAGTCTCGCAGGGAAGCCGATTCTGCCCCACCTGCCTGGTGTCAGGGCTGGGGCCAGGTGGGCACAGTGGATAAAGCTGGGCATGAGAAGGGTCCTGGTGTCTGTCACACATGTCCCTGACAAGACAAGGGGCTGACTGTCCTGTCCTGTGAGGGCAGGCACTCAGCCTCTTCCTACCTCCACCCAGCTCCTCTTGCCATATAATGGGTGGCGTAGATGAGTCTGCGTCCCATAGGCTGTAGGCAGCCGCTGGGCATGTGCTCAGGTGGGTGGCAATACAGGACCTACAGCGTGGGTGACTGCACCATTCTCTACAGGCTGAGCCCAGGCCAAGCTGCCTGTTTGTGTGGTTGCTGGGGCAACAGGTGTGCGTGGGAGGCGGAGACAGGGAAGGCAAGGACTGGGGCCATGGATGGGCAGGACCTGTGTGGCTCCTTCCCTGGGGCTGGAGCAAGCTCAGAGGATACAGCAGGCAGGGAAGGCGGCAGAGAAGCAGGGCTGGGGTGGCCACTTGGCCTAGGGAGGCTAAGGAAGGTGCCCAGGCCTTGGTCACTGTGCCCTGTTACATTCACATGTCCTGCTGGGAGTCAGGCTGCTCCACTTGGGCCTTAAGGGGAGATGCTGGGCCTCAACTTCCCAGGAAAACCTGTAGGATCAACTTCCTTGGGGACTCTGAGACTCCAGGTAGAGTCCCCACATGGATACCCCCTCTGGATATGAAGTTGTGTCATGTGAGGACCAGGTTTCCGCCACAGGGCGCAGCCCCTGTCCCTGCTTCTGCCTGTCAGTCCTGACTGGGCGTCTCAGGTCAGGAGGACAAAGGTGAGAGAAACAGGGTGGCTGCCAGCCCAGGCCTCCTCTGGAAGTTTCGGTCTGGGAGCCCAGAAGCTCAACGTCCCTGGCAACAATCTGTGTTTAGTAAACAAACCACGGGAGGGAGCCAGTTTGTGAGACACACGCCCTTCAC
Source organism: Capromys pilorides (assembly GCA_004027915.1). Classification (NCBI taxonomy): domain Eukaryota; kingdom Metazoa; phylum Chordata; class Mammalia; order Rodentia; family Capromyidae; genus Capromys; species Capromys pilorides. The sequence continues at coordinate 22,123 of PVKN010010569.1, forward strand.
CCTACTGACACTGTGACCTTGCCCTGTCCTCCTGCAGGCAGGAAGAGAGGGACGGGGGAGCTGCGAGCCCCTCCCCTCGGCCACCTCATTCGCTCCAGGGCAGCTCTGCAGTGAAGACACTGGCTGGCACAGAGGGGCGCTGTGGCAGATCCCCCTCCCCCGCCACACCAGGGCCCCCATCCAGGGCTGTGACTCTCCCAGCCTGCAGCTCCACAGAGAGATGTTCCCCTGGTTAAATAGAGCTGTAGAGTTCAACCACGCAGCTCCCTCTGCAGGGAAAACCCATGCCAGCCAGCCTTGTCACTGAGGACCTAGGGGACTGAGGATCCCCAGCTGTGCACTGCCCTCCGCGGAGAAAACGCCACCGCCAGTCAA
>PVKN010010570.1:0-22470 GCA_004027915.1 Capromys pilorides
GTCACAACAACCCTATGAGGTAAGTGGCTTGCATGAATATAATTATTTCTATTGGACAGATGCAGAATGTAGTATTCCATGATGCAAAAGGACTCACTCAAGGATTACAGAACTGATGAATATCCAATCAGAAACTAGAATTCACAGTCTTTGTTTTCCCCTATTCCATGCTGAATTGTCAAGTAAATATTATTTCCAAGATTCACTATGTACTAATTAGGTTACTGCAGGCACAGATGTGAAAGAAGCTATAGCCATCCTTATAAATCTTAAATCTGTCCAGCTTTTATTCACGTACTTTAACTAATGCTTATGGCAACCATCAGAGAAGCAGAGTTAAATTCCTCTGTTTTAAGTTTCTGTATATGAGAAATCTTATCAACTGCTAGCAGGCGGTTGGATTATATGTACATTTCAATAATCAAGGGCTCTCATTAAGTAGCTACATTACAAAAACAAGTAATATTCTTGCATCATAAAAAATCTTTTAGAATGGATTAAAAATAAGAACCTGTATCTTTTAATACAGGCTGAAGTAGGAGGCCTCTTCTCTGTTGAATTTTGTTTTCTTGACACATAGCCCAATTTTCAGAATAAGTAGATATTGAAGAATTTCAACTTTGGACAGTTAAGGGTACTGGGATTTAAATCATAATGTATACATTTCCTACTGGCAGATAAATGCAAGATAACGACATATTCTGCTTGAACAAACAAGACTACAAGATGAATTTTTTTAAAGAAGGATTTCTCTCAAATAAGCTCTGAACAAAATTGTTATCTTCATCTTCACAGAACAGGCAAAGCAAATGGGTTGCTGTGTTTGGGCCTTGAGAACAATTCTGTACTCTTCCATGCCAGCCTCTTCATGCCACCTCATAATTCCTTTGCAGTATGTACACTCTCCTTCCATAACATTATGCACAGATAATTCTCTATCACCCAAAGCTCAGTTTGAAGTATCCTGATAACATATATATTCTCTTGGCATTCTTTGTCTCATTGACCACAGGCTTTATTCTATAATACTGTCACTCAACATTATTTCCTGTCCAAACTTTTGGGCTACATTTTGTATTCCCCAAATACTTTGATCCATGAAATAAATGCTATACAAATATTAAATCCAAATAAACTCAGCTAAGACAAATATAACTGAAACCATAAGGACATCAAATAGGTACAGTAAATGATCCTTCTTAACAAGAGTTGGGCATATGGCAAACAAGAAAAAAAGAAATTATCTTCCAAGGAGAAAATGAGCAGGAGATTTTCAAGAACTATTAAAAATTTATAAGAGATAAAGAAATTATAGCCTGGTAAAAACATCTTTGGGGCCGGCGAGATGGTTCAGTGGTCTAAAGCGCCTGCTTAGGAGGGCTCAGGCAACTGCGGGGACTGCAGTTCGATCCCCGGCACCACATGCTGCGCCAGCGCCACCACCAGGGCAGGCTGAGCCAGCCACAAAAAAAAAAAAAATGAATAAATAAAGAAACAAACACACACAACAAGCAAAAAAATAAATAAATAAATAAAATTAAAAAAATTAAAAAAAGAAAAAAAAAAAAAACATCTTTGACTGGTGTCTTAGTTACTCTGCCCTTGTTGCTGGGACAAATACCCGACACTCAAAATTATGGAAGAAAAGGTTTACTTAGCTCACAGTTACTGGATGCTTTACTCCATATTCAGCTGGTTGCAAGGCAGAGAGGCACATGAAAGAAAACAACCCTTCGTGGTGGGTGACAAGAGCAAGAGTACAGGGAGAGCTAGCAGCAGCTCAAGCAACTAACTACTCTTTTTCCCTTACATTGAAATGCAAATTACCTGCCCCAGGGGAGGTGCAGCACCCATTCTCACAATAATCGATTACAAATTCCAGAAGCCACCCAATGACTGCATGAGGCTTTGGGGGGACACCTATACACAAAACATAACAACTGGTAGTCAGAAAGCCTGGGTTTTAGTTGTAGATATAATATTATACATTGCTATTCAAACTATGCTTAAACATTCAGGATGTCAGTTTTCACATCTATCAAATGAAGAAAATAAGCTTGCTCTAAGTAAATCACAGATTTTAAAAGAGTTTTTCAAAAGGGTGAAATCATGACTCATACAGATATAAAAACAAAAGAGCTTAAGATTTTAAACTGATAATTAGAGAAATCAGCTGATGTTATAAACAATCTGAAAAGGAATTAATAGAAGTACTGAGAGGATAGTGATCTCAAATTTGATCTCCTGCTTCAATGAAATCCTTTTCAAAGTATTAGTTGGCTTATTTAAAGAAATTGACAAATGTATCCAAAATTTAGTATGAAAATTTAGGGCATCTTGAAAAGAACAAAGCAGAAGCTCTCGCAAAAGTATCAAAAGTGTCACAAAGTTGCAGCAATGAAAAGGGTGTGGTCCTTCATAAAAGAACCTGTACTATAACAGCATATAACTCAGTGGAGTTCCAAATTTCCTGTTCAAGGAGATTATGGGGCTGCAGAGGAAAGTCATTGATGATGTACACTGTGCATAAGGAGAGTCACCTAGAGAGAAAACATTATCTCAGGCTTCCACAGAGAGCATACAGATCAAGCATTGGCTGTATTTCATCCCGAGGGCTGACACTGACAAAAGTGTTGCAAATCACAGCCCATGGTCCCAGGGTAAACCCTGAAGGGACCTGATTGACCTTGTCGGATACAAAAGTTACATATTCTTTGTAATACAGGTCTTGCTTTATCTTGGTCTTAACCATCCAGCAGAAAAGTCTAACCATAAGATAGAAAAAGGAAAGCCATGTTAATATGCTGAGTTGTAAAAGGCTCAAATCAAGAGCCCCCAATAATGCCAGATGAGCTCATAATCTACTACTGTTATGAATTATTAGACTAAATATACGCTATTTTCTCTTTGTGCAATGAAAAGAAAGATCTGTACTAATGAGGTTTAGATAAGAAATCATGTCTGCATCTTGTACTCTGAACAACTGCAACGAAGAGAACATTGTGCAATGTATTAACTATTATAAAAATGATAATAAAAATAAATAAAAAAGAAAAAGCCCGAAAGAGTGCGGTCCTGGCATAGACAGAGAAGTGTAGATCAATGTGATAGAACAGAGGGTTCAGAAATAAACTGTCATGCTTATAGTCAGTTAAACAAATTGGGGCATACCCAGGCAATGAAATATTGTTGAGTCATAAAAAAGAATTAAGCATTGCTACATGGTTAAACTGGACAAACTATGAAAATAGACTAAGTGAACGAAATCACATGCAGAGACATATATTGTGGGACTTCATTTATATTGTGCTCAGAATAGACAGATGTACAGCCATATGAAATAGATTTATAGATTCCTATGATCAAGAGATTTGGGGAAATAGGGTTTACCCCAATAGATGCAGGGCTTCTTTTGGGGTAATGGGAATGTTCTAAAATTAATTGTGATGACAGATTCACAAATGTAACTATATTAAAAGATAATTGATTTTACACATTAAATTAGTGACTTGTATGGTGCCTACATTATATCTCAAAAAAACTGTTTTATTTATTTATTTATTTATTTATTTATTTTGGTACTGGGGATTGAACTCAGTACTCTGCACTTGCCAGGCAGGTGTTTATTCTACTAAGCTATCTCCTTGGCTCCAAACTATTATTTTTTAAAAAATAAGCATCTATTTTAAAGATATCCAAACTCAGTAATGTAGTTAGTGCACGAGTTAAAATCAATAGTTATCAACTAATTTCCCAGTTTGCGCTGCTGAAGCAAAGTATTTGAAGTTGGATAATTTATTAGTAGCATGTTTATTTTCTCAAAGTGCTAGAGGCTGGGTGGTGCAAGATAAAGGCATAGGTGGTACTTTTGGTTATTTGATGGTAGCAGCAGCCTTAAGAATAAACACTGTGCTTCCATGGCAGAAGGACAAGAGGGCTCAACACTGTGTGAAGTGCGCCCCGCCTTTGTTGTAGATCTGGGGACTGAACACAAGACCTTCACATTGAGCTACATCCTCAGTCCCTTTTATTTTTGAGACAGTATCTCACTAAGTTGGTGAACTGCCTAGGTTGGGCTTCAACTTGTGATGTGCCTGCTCCAGCCTTCCAGACTGCTGGACTAATAGGTAGGCACCATCAGGCCCAGATTGAAGCATCTTTTCTAAGGATCTTAATTCTCTTCAGAGATTTCAATGTTCAGCAAACTTTCAAAGACTTAAGACTTCTCTCTTAATTCTATTACACTGGCAATGCTTGAATTTCAGAGGAGCTACACTGGAACTAGGGAAGTATTCCAATCTTCTAGTCAGTGGATTAAAGATAGGGGCAAATGAATGCTTACTAGACAGAGAACTAAAAGGGGCCAGTGAGATAGCTCAGTGGACCAAGCACCTGCTTAAGCAAGCACAGAGCCTGGGGTTCAATCACCAGTAGCACATGCTGTGCTGGCCCTGCCCGAAGGCAAGCTGAGCAGGCGACTGAGTTCCAGTGTGGTGGTGCACGCCTGTAATCACAGAGCTGGGGAGGCTGAATATAGGAGGATCACTATGAGTCTCAACTGTGTCATGAGACCTTGTACATAAATACATAAATAAAAAAAGCTCAACAGAAAACTGTGAGGCTAATAGGAGGATAAGCTATATCAGTGAAGTAACCTGACAGTGCTTTCCTTGCCCAGATACAGAAACTGGGTTACTACCTAGCTGGTTATATTAGGAAGTTGATTATTCTTTATGAGCAATTGATTGGATGATACGAAAAATATTTTTAATTATATTAAAAGCAATGTCAAGAGACATAACCCAGTATTTTTCAGTGTTATACATAGACGATTAATATAAAAATCCATGTGAAAAGTTGTTTAAAATGCAGATTTCCTGGACCTTACCCTAGACATGCTAAGTAAGTTTTGATAGAGGGTAGGACTCAGGCCTCAATATTTTAAGTGATATACCAGGCATCTCACCAAGGTACTAATATTTGAAACCCATTGAGCTAATGCTTCCACAACGGCAAAATCTGGGCATCCGAGAGATTCTCTTGACATATTCTAAACAAACAACTAAGAAGTTTCAAAAATATAGATTATTGGCTTCTCCCCAGACCAGTTAAACTAGACCTTTGCTATAGCTGTCCAATACCTTTGTTTGACTTTCATGCTTCTTGTTTCCTTGATCCCTTCCTGAACTTGATCCAATGTCTGGTGCCAATAACAATTCTGGAGGCTCTCCAAGGTCAGAATTGGGACTCTGCTTGGCTTCTGTCTTTTATCCTAAGTTTTTCTTTGGTCACCTAATGCTGTCTGCCTACTTTGCCCCAAGTGCTAGCACGTTATGAAAAAGTGAAGCTTCTAGTTCAGAGAAAGCCAGACACTTTTAGCTCTTTGTGTCTTAGATTCCAGGATTATTTTATGAAGATAAGTGGTCCTAGTGTAGATAAGGGGGAGAGAGAGAAGAAGGAGGGGGAGGAGGAGGATAGAGAAAGAGAGGAGAGAAGGAAGGAAGAAATTTAAGAGGTATATTGAAAATTGAAGATGTGCTCCCTTGCTAAAGAATAAATGCCACATGCACCACACAGAGCATTTGACATCTTTGGGACAGGCTTTCATCTCCACCTTCCCTCAACACCCTCATTTTCATACATAGGGTGGCAGTTAGAGCAGGTGGAGGTGACAGAATCCTGAAGCTCAGCAGTCTGATTAGACAATTGATGTTCTACAGGAAGGGGCTTCAATTCCTGCTTATTTTACTCAAGCATGGCATTAGACTACAAGACAAACCTCAGATTGATACAGTTCCCGCTCCACTTTCCTTCTCCAGGCTTCTTTTCTATAAGTCATGTTTTCGGTGTTTGGAATCTGGCAGCTGCAAGGCCTGGTTGCTAGGTAACAATTTCTGAGCACAAAGAACTCTCAGCAGGGAAGGTCAGGTCTGTCAGTATGAAACAGCTGTACAGAATTTTTATTTGTCTTCCTCTTGTTTTGGTTAATCATAGGGCATGCAACCAGAATCAAACTTCATAGAAATGCAAACTGCTGAAGGGTACCAGTTCAGCTGCTGCTTTTTTCCCCTGCTTTTTAAATCACAGCCTTTCTACTCTGTCTCAATAGTGCTCCAACAAGCTGGGCAGGATAGAAGTGGAGGAGGGAATAAGAGGGGTTAGATTTTCCTTAGCCTCTTTGTGCCCGGGCCAGGGAGCCTGTAGCTGAAATATGAGTTGAGAAGTTAATGCCTTCTTTCCAAATAGACTAGCAGTTTCTTAGGATTAGAATTGTCAGATTAAATGAAGAATGACTGGTTAAATTTTAAATTTTGTAAATAATTAGAAATTTAAATTTAGAAGTTTAACTGGGAATCCTGATTTTTATTTGCCAAATCTGACAATGCTAACTAGTGAGCAGTAAATTTGGGGTGAACATTTTGTGGGATTGATACTAATAGAGTAGTGCAATTGGAAGCAGAGATAGTTATAGTGCCATTATAGAATTAAGCCTCAGCCCTGGCTTGGCTGTTTTGAATAGCATGTTAGAAGCCAGAGTCAGATGGAGTTTTGTGTTGAGTTACATGGAGAAAGGATACAGACCATTTCTGTTGTTGCTCATTTCACTTATAACTATCCATCATTTTTAGTCCACTAATTAAACTTGAGTGAGGCACATGATGTTAGGCGCTTGAATCCAAATCAAGACTCCTGGATTGCAGATTGAGTGTATCGATTCTTAACCAGCTGAGTGATCTTGTATATATCGCTGCTCTTTGGGGACTAAGTTGCTCTTTATGTGCCACAAAAGAAATAAAATAATGACTGGTGCCTCAAGTGTGGTCACTCCTTCATCAAAAGCATCAGCAAACATAGGAACTTAATATAAATGTGGACTATCAGGCTACAGCTGATAACTTCTGAATCAGAAACTGGGGTTTGGGTCTTCCATTCTATGTTTTAATGACCATCCCTGGGAATTCTGATGCAAAGTCACAGTTGAGAACTACTGAGCTAGAGAATCTTTCAGGACTATTTCATCTCTTACATTTTGTAGTTCTAAATACTGACTGACAATTCCCAGTTGACATATGATCATTTGAAATGACATGTTGTCCTCCTTTTCACCTCTGTCAGAAATTTACTTCAAGTTAGTTTTGTATGAATCAGTGTGTCCATCTGAAGATTCCCTTGTATCTCCACCCTTACTTATTATTGTAACCTTTTGTATTTTCATATGCTGCCTGTTCTCCTTAAGTACCTATGCAAGCACTTCTAAGGTCTGTTTTGTGACCAGGAGAGTGTCAAGTTAAAGGTTTCTACAAGCATCAGCAAGGAGCTGACTGTGGAACGGATACTTACTCTCATTGCTAGAAAAAAGACTGAATTTAAGATAGTGTCACTGTACAGATTAAACTGGATAAGGACACATTTTAACCTGCTTAAAATACCTTGAACCATAATTGTCTTCAGCTCTGTTTTATTTCCTTAGAAACCTGATGTTTCCGAAAGCCACAGCATTGCCTCATTCCTGATTCTTCTTCTAAATCAGTATAGAACACCACTGTCACTGTCTTTTTAAATCAGATTGCTGAAGGGAGGAAGTAAACTCAAGAGAGGAAACTCAACTCAGCTAATGAGCCCCCATAGCCCACTTCTCCCAATAATGCACATTCAGCAGTGTTGTCCATGGTGCTGAATATGGTTGTTGATGCTGTTTGTGGGAAATATGTATATGAAAAGGAAGGGAAACTGGATTATTGTAGTAATCTGCCCATCGCTTACTTCATTTCCCAACGGGGACAACCTAATGAACGTGACAATCAAGTCATGCCATAATAACCATGACAATGGTCATTATGTTGTTTTGTGGGCCACTGCCTTTCTCTGTTGTTTTCCCTACTGGAGTAGCAGAGAAAAGTGCTCCTAACTTGGGTATTATTATTTAACACTCATCTATTATCTAGTTCAAAGCTGTACTATACTATGGCAGAGAGCATTTGATGTACAGTGTATATTTCCATAATGACAAATGATTTCTCCTAAATACTGCAGTGTGAATATGCAAGGAACACTAAGATGTGAAGTTAGGAATAAAAAGCTTAGAGTAAGATTTGCAAATCATCTTAACTGCCAACAGCCTCAAGTGTGAAGACCCAATCATGCTGCTTTAGTACTGCCTAATCTACTCACAGAAAGCTATTTTATTTTTAAAACTATATTTTTAAATAATAACCTCTCAAGAATCTACAAAAGTAGAGCCAAAAGGTTCCATTTACCTTTCCTCAGTTTCTCTCAATATTTATATCTTACAAAATGGAGTCCAAACCAGAACACTGAAAGCATAATCCACAGACCTTCCAATTTCACTAAGGTTGTATGCATTCATTTGTGTTCTATGCACCAATCGAAGTTTATTTTGTGTAGATTTGTGTAACTACCTCTATTGTTGGGGTTTTGTTGGTGTAGAAAAGTACATAGCACAGAGTACTTAGGAAGAAATGGAGTTTTATGAAGTTTACCCAGCAGAGCTATGGAATTCAAGATCTGGCAGGACCTACTATTCTAGCTTTTAGTGTGGGTGACAGGAAGCATAGAACAGTGGTGAGAGAAGCAAGCCTTGCACCTTTTGTAATATCCCTCTCTTGAGAACTGAAGGGGACCTGTGAAGACTTCCTTACAATACCATGACTCCAGTGACTTAGTGACATCTCATTAAGGCACAGCTCCTAAAAGTGTCACCATATCCCAATAGTGCCACCTTAGGAATCAGGTTGCCAATACATAAACTTTTGGGGGAATATAAGGCATATTCAGACCACAACACTACCAACGAATTTGAGATACACAACTGTCCTATCACTGTAAAAATTGCTTGCGCTACCCCTTTATGGTTCCACTCACTCCCTTCTGCTCAGTGGTATCTTCACCCTTGGCAACCACTCATATATTATGTAGTTCAAAGTTTTGCCATTTCTAGAAGGTTATACACACAGACTCTTATAGGATGTAACATTTTCAAATTGACATTGATCTGTCATAACTTCCTTGGGGGCCAAGAGAAGTGCTTGCATGTTTCAGTAGATTTTTCCTTTTTGTGGCTGAATAGTGTGGTAGCTAGTATCTAATAAGACTAACAAGAGGAGATGAAGAAACCCACATATTAGCAATATTAGCCAGCTGTTAACACTCCACTCCTCTGTCAGACTGGGAAAACAAATGGTTAGTGTCACCAGAACTCAGAGACAAGGTCACTTGGTACCAGCTAGAAACGTCTCCAGCTTTCTCATGAACTGGACTCATATAAAAGGTATGACTACTATAGGGGATGACTTCAGATGGAGGTGGTCTCTCCATTATTTTTCTCATTTCTGAGACAAAACCCTTCACACCCAAGGTTACAGGAGGAAAGGTTTATTTAGCTCACAGTTTGAGGAAGTTTCAGTCCATAGTTGGCTGGCTCTAAAGCAGAGTGGCACATAGCACAGGGGCAACAGTTCATGGCAGTGGAAAACAGCAAAACCAACAAGAGCAAGAAGGCAAAACAAGCCTTTGTGACCCCGTTTATCTTATCCAGACTGCTGGGATTAGGATGCTACCAATCCAACCATTAGACTGACCCAACAATAACTCACATTTAGTCCTAGCACCCTTAATTCCAGCATTGCATTACAAATCAGTCACAAACTCTGGATTCAGCAGCGCCCAAAAAGACCAGTAGGAAAGTGTATGAAGCTTTGGGGGACATCCAGGCACAAATCATAACAGGTGGGAGAATGAAGGTTGAGATATGCTTTGATTTTTTCCTTCCTCAATCCTCCCATTTTTCCTCATTTTCTTTTCATTAACTGAATCCAATGGAAATATGGTAATACAGATTTCCACTACAGGTAACTGGCAGAGGTGACCTTACTTCAAAACTGAGCATATCAGGGAACAGAAAGGGGTAAATAAAGGGATCATATCCCTAAGTCTTGCACTGTAGAGTTCACTCTGAACTCAAGACCTTGCATTTTCTAGACAGGTGCTTATGATGCTGAGCTATTTCCCTGGCCATTGCCACACTAGTTTTCTAAGTTAATGTACATAGGAATGAATATACCCAGAAGCAAAATTTGAGTAATCCCATGGATCACTGGTTCTATAATCCCTGGGTTGCCTATGGCTCTGTTAAGAGAAAGCTTCTCTATAAAGATTGATAGAAGTTCTTGCTAGGTAGCTCAGGCTGGGTTTGAACACACTTTGTGGCCCTGGCGGCTGACCTTGAACTCAAGGTGATCCTTCTGCCTGAGCCTCCAACATGCTGGGATTACAGAAGTGTGCTACCACATCCAGCAATGGAAAGCTTCTTTCTGTTTCATCTTGTTTTTTGAGAACATTAGCTTATTAGTATATTTGCACAGCATATAATGCTAGTGTTCCTTCTGCAGAGTTGGTATATATATGCAACACATCCCAATTAGTTTTGTTTTGTTTTCTTTCTTTTTTTTTTTTTTTTTTTTTGTTGTTGTCTTTTTGAGACAGAGTCTTGCTATGCAGTTCAGGCTGCCCTTGAGCTCACTTTTTGTAGCCCAGGCTGGTCTCAAACTTCACTGATCTTCATGCCTCAGCCTCCCAAGTGCTGGGATTACAGGTGTGCACCACCATGCCTGGCTTCAATTTGTTTTCCATTCCTGTCTCCTCTCTTCTGCCCCACCTCCCTGTGCCTTCATCCCTTCTCTTTCTCAGTACTTAATATGTTTACACTCATTGTGCAGAATTGGTACATGTACATAACACATCCTCAGGCTTTTTTTCCATTATTTATCTCTCCATCTTCTTTCTTGAAGAATAGTCTATCTTCATAGTTCCTATAACCTAGTTTCTATTCTGTTCTTTGTTTTTACTCTGGGTCTCTTATATAAGAGAAACACTGTAATGTTGAAGTTTATGTGTCTAATGTGTTTCTCTGCATCTATTTATTTCCAAATGACTCAAGTCTATATAACAGAAAGCTTCTTAAAACTACTCTAGGCTGTGCTGAACGTGGAAGATACTGGGACCCAGCTAGCTAGAGAGGAATAGGCCAACCCTAACATTCCTGTTAGCTATGTCCAGTGCCTTTTGGATCCCTTTACCTCCTTGGTATTCTTATTATGACATATGCTTTACTTTAGTAACTTTTGGGCAATCAGTTCTGTGTCTACAATAGTGTTTTACCACACAGGCACACTTACTTTCAGATTTTGGAATAATTTCATGGATACTACAATCATTATGGGAATTAAAGTAGAAAACAGAGTGAGAGAAAGCATTACTGTTATTCAGAGATATGTGGGCTTGTTTATGAAAGAATAAGGCAGAATGCATCCAACTCCAAATATGTTTAAAATGTTACGTTACATTATGGATTGTGACCCTAAATAAGTTTCTAAGTCTCTTAGACTCTGCTTATTGCCTATAAAAAGTATAATAATCTCAAATAGGTTCTATTTATTAATTGGATAATTACTATATGCAAGACACTGTTCCAACTTCACAGGGTTATTGTGATAATTAGAATTGTTGTCAAGTACCTGATGCACAGTAGACATTCAAAAATGGCATCTGTTAAAATTACTGACAACAAATATTTTCTATTGCTAAGGAGGCCTTAATTCATTTGGACCATGCATGGTGAATCGCACTCTCCTTCTAGCCAGGAGTTGATCCTGTGCAGTGTTATCTTAGCATATTTAATCACTTTAACCCAAGGATAATAATTATCCCTAGAGACAGTAGTAAATACAACCAATTGTTCCAACTTATTGATTCAGAAAACACTATTTTCTGTAGTATAGTCCTGAATAAAGATCAGAGCCACCCCTGAAATATTTTAATCTCTAGAGGTAGAGCCAAAATATCCATAGGCAAACTCTCAAAAAGGATTGTGCCATACTCCCTGCTGGGCAATGTGTATCCAAGTGTCTCATATGTCTTCTGTGATATAAGAAAGCAGCAAAGACATGTGTTTCAGCCTGGTTTTGGTTCCTGTGTTTTTTCAGTGTTACATCTAGGAGTGTACAGCCCCTCTGGGGTCATAGGATAATGATGGATGGGCCAGCCTTACTGTCCTTTGTGTCACAAATTCAGTAGCTGAAATGTCAAGTTATAGCCATGTAGGAACACTAACTCTATGGCTTCTATGATAATGGAACATTTCTATCCTTAGTAGAGAACCTTATTTTATTGCATTATAATATCAGCTTCTTACTACTGGAAAAGATCTCTTAACTGCTCACTTCACTGTAATTCCAGCCACTTGCTTTGCCAAATTACCAGTCACTTCCATTATCTGTGGGAAGGGTTCCTGATAAGCCTTCACATAATAAAAAAAAAAAAGAAGATTGCTGGTTTTAAATTCCAAATCTGAGCCTGAGGACTCAGCACCTCTTTTTATCTTCTTCCCACTTTCTTTGCTGTCTGCCTGTTGAACTGTGCTTCCAAAGCCTTGAAATTGATTTACCAACCATTTGTAGGTTTCTTGGTGCTGATAAAAACTAAAGTTCTGTTCTGTTTTACACTGTCATCATGTTTCTTCCTCCAGGCTCAGATCTACCTCACTGCTAGCTATTCCTCTGCTACCCTCCCAGAGCAAGCCACTCTCTTCTCTTTGCCATCTAAGTCTATATCCCCAGGCTGGGAGGAAAGGCAGTTAGACTATGTCGCCCAATAGGGAAGCTCAGGGTAAAACAATTCCAAGTGTTGCTGCCTCACTTAGAAGAAAATGACCCCTGATGTACGTACATAAGCAGCCACCTTGAATGGGGTATGGGTAATTGCCCAATTTAATGGGATTTTCATTGGGGAAAAGGGTAGAATAATGTAGCGTGAGTGAGCACCAGCCCTGCCCATTCTCTGGCTCTGTGAAGATGTTAATCATGCTGCTCCTGGCAAGTCTGTCAGAGCTGAAGCCAATGATTTAACTGATTTTCCAGTGAGCCCTTTGTCTGAGTGACTGCAGCACAGCTGCAGAACAGAGCATCAGGGATCTGAATGCAATAATGGGAAAAAACGTTTTGACTAGTTCTTTCTTCTAGAGGGACCTTGTCACTGGTGAGGTTTTGTGTTGGTTAGCACACCTGTTTGGGGATCTGTCTTGGTGACTTATCTTATTGTGGGTGTTTTCAAAGTTTGATGCATAGAGCATTATCATAAACACAATAGATACAAAAATTCATGCTAAGGTGTAGACCAAGAAAATTGGGCTGCTGAAATTTCTAAGTATTTTCTTGCTTTGTGTTATTGGCTATATGTCATCATTTGGGCTCTGTAACTGAATAGAATATAAAATTATATATGTGCATGCATAATATGCATGTGATAAATATGCAACATGTTTGGTCTCTCTATTGTTTGCACAGAAATGGAAGTGTGGAAATGTGTTGGTTAAGAGTGTGGAAGTGTGTTAGAACTTAGGACCTTGTGCTTGCTAGTCAGGTACTGTACCACTGAGCTATATCCCTAGCCCCAATTTGTTTTTGAGATGGGGTCTCCCTAGGCAGTTTAGATTGGCTTTAAATTCATTATATAGTTCAGGCTGCACTTGAACTCAAGGTGATCCTCTTGCATCTGCCTTCTGAGTGCTGGGACTACAGGCATGCACCATCACACTTAGCGAACCTACATTGTCTAAATCTTTTTCTATTTGTTATGGATATCATAACATTAGGGAAGATTACATGAACTAATCCATGCCATTACCTTAGGGCCCAGCAAACTGTAAGTCTTTAATATTAATAGTATTACAAATTTACTTATGTTTTCTCCTGTCTTCCAGTCAATCCTGTATGGCAGCTGCTATTATGATATTAATATTATGGGTAAAGATACATAAACTTATGCACGTTATCTTAAAATCTTACAGATAACATTGACTCACTGGATTTAGCATCAAACTTGCAGACACCAGAGCTGTTTGACAACAGGCAGTACTGTCTCAGGTACAAAATGCTAAGGAGCTGGAATATTGCTGTCTTGATTTAAATGGCTTTTCTCTTCTGCAAATTACAGTTACATGGAAAAAAATGAGAACAGAACAGCAATTGCCTCTTAGGGGTGGGGAATGAGTGTTCACTGGGAAAACTCATGATGGAATTTCTTCCATTTTGATAAAGCTTTGCATTTTACAAGTATATACATTTATCAAAATGGATCAAAGAGGATGCTTAAAATTTGTGCATTTCACTCTCTCTATATAAAACTACCCCACAAAAGGAACTTCAACCATTGAACTCAAATTAGTGATATGCCTGTAGAAGTGTTTAAGTGTAATATATCAAAGATAAAATAGACATATAACTTCTCTCTTTATTTTCCTACCAAATTCTCCCTATTGTGAGTCCTGTTCTTACTAGAATCTACTCTATGATTGGCTATTCTGAGAGACTAAGAAGCAGTAATGGCCGCAAACATACTAATTTTGAGTTTATGTAAGTAATCCTTTTTAAAATTAAAAAATATTTATTTACTTGTTTATTTATTTGGTGCAGGGTCTCGCTCTGCAGCTCAGACCATAGTGAGCCTCCTATTTCAGCCTCCCCAGTGCTGGAATAACAGGTGTGCACCACTGCTGTGGGTTTCAATGGCCGACACAGCACACCGGTGTTCTGGTGATGGCAGAACATGAGGTACCAGGGATTGAACCTAAGTCCTTGTGCTTTCCAGGCAGGTGCTTAGACTCCTGAGCTATCTCCTCAGCTCATATGTAACTAATATTAATTTTTATATCACTGATTCTCAGCAAAGTGCCTGACTCAAATTAGATGCCTAAAATATGTTTGTTTAACTGATTGACAAGTTAGCCATTGCTCTATAGATAGCAGCTAGAACAGCCAAACAATGTTACTTACTAAGGCAGAACACTATCATGGATCATGTCAAAACAAGGAAAGAATGCACTTGAGCAAATTTGCACCTGAATGGATAGCTTTTTTATATATTTAGTATAGGGTCTACAGGGTCTTACTACATAAATCAGATTCATAGTGATTCTCCTGTTTTCAGCCTCCAAAGCACTGGGATTACAGGCATGTGCCACCACGTCCAGTCTTGATTGCTGTCTCAGTGTGCCTCTGGGGTGGGGCTGACTCATCATACTGGGGATTGAACTCTGGTCCCTGTGTTTATCTAAGCAGTCACTTTAATCTGCTGAGCTATCTGCTGGCTGTGAACAGGTAGCTTTAAAATGGAGGTACCCTCTCTCTTCTTCCACTCCTAGATGGCAAATGGATCCATTAGTATAGTTGTTTATTGTCACTCCCACTTATACATTAGAAACCTGTACAGAAGGTTGAGTTAAGTGTCTATGTGCAAGAAGTAGACACTTTACCCCTTCTTAGAAACCTTTGTGCTGAAAGCTGAATATATAGGCTCTGGAAGAAGAAACTAGTCTTAGAGAAAAGCACCATCCAGCAACACTGGCTTAATCTTCTGACAGTGCCTCTTTACACCACTACCATTGGCTTTTCGAATTGTGTGCTAAGAGCTGATATGAGATGATGGATACAAACCATAGGGTCACTCATACTCCCTATTTGCCATGTCTTGGGCCTGCAAAAGTGACTAAAAGGAATGATTCCATCAATAGAAAGGGCAACACTAAAACAAGAGATGCAAGACAGGAATTGAGATTTATCCTAAATTTGTCAACTTTCCATGAACTATTTCTATTCTCTTGAACAGTAATCCAAACTGTTATCAAATTGTATAACATTACATTTTTCTTGGATAAAATAGCTAGGAAATATTGGAATAACAAACAAAGAAAGCCAGGCCCCCTAAAAGAAAATCATAATAGAATCATTAATAAATCACAGGGCCTGAGTCTACCACAGAGTTCTAGAAGCTCTTTAATTTAGGCCATTTGGAGCACCATTCTTTTTACAAAGAGCTGCAGAACCTGAGGCTGGAGAAAACTGTATATCTTCATTGAATTGCAGATGATGGTTTTGGAAGAGGTAGTGTTAAAACTGAAGTTCTCTCATATAGCAATGTGAACAATGGCTTCAAGATCATAGAATGAGAAGCTGCCTCTCCCTATGTGGCTTTTTATGAACCCATTACAATTAGTGCAACACAGTTATAATGCGAGTGGTAGGGCCATTTTAATAAACTGTTTAATAGAAATAACAGGGCCTAGGATACAAAACCTATTTCTAGGCCTCAGCAAAGGCTGGTTTGATAGAGAAGTAGTTGCAGTTCATGACAGCAGCCTGGTGCAAAGAGTGAAAGATTATCCAGAGTCAACGTCCAATGCAAACTCTAAGAACATCCAGAGAAGGCCGGGTATGGTGGTGCATGCCTGTAATTCTAGTCCTCAGGAGTCTGAGACAGGAGGATTGCTGTGAGTTTGAGGCCAGTTTGGGCTACATAAGGAGTTCAACTTCAGCCTAAACTACACAAAAGAGAACCTGTCTGAAAGCAAGCACAGAAAAGAAGGTCCAGAGGAACTGCTCTTAATCAAGATCCCTCAGCATGAGAGAGTCTCATAAATATACCCCTAACTGAAACTTTTGTACCTTTTTATTGGTAGAATCAAGAAGCCAGTAGTCAGGAGAATATTAGTGCAGAAATTCATGTAGAAGAAAGGGGATGGACAGGCTTAGGTCAGGGAAGTCTATTACATGATGGGCCAATCTAAGTGAAGGGGATCAGGGCCAGGACATTCATTCCTTAAGGCAATGAGTTTTGATGCTACATAGACTTGTGGCTCTGTAGGCTGTCCTCTAATGAGACCATGCATTCTAGAAAGCTTAGGGCATGTGAACCCATAAGTCCTTTGCCTCTGTGTGTGTGTGTGTGTGTATATATATATATATATATATATATATATATATATATATATATATAAATAAATATATCATACAAAGCTCTGACCCATGCACCAATAAACATGGTAGAAAATTTTTCCTCCTTCCAACTTGCGACTTGAAATGCCTTAGGTAAATTATGCTATTTAGTTATTATTGTTTATAAAAGTTCTAAGGAGCCAGGTGTGGTGGCCTTTACTTGTAATACCAGTACTTAGGAGGCTGTGACAGGAGATTCGCTGTGAGTTTTATGCCATTCTTGGCTACATTCAAGGTCAGCTTGAACTGCATAGTGAGACCATTTCTCAAAAAAGACATATATATATATATATATATATATATATATATATATATATATACACACACACACACACACACACACACACACACACACACACATTCTCATGGTGGTTTGACTAATTTTGGAAAGGCCCCACTAGTCAGGGAAGCCCTCACTCCTGGGAGCTAATGAAATAAATTTGACATTTTCTTGATTTTGCCCTAGACTTCCCTGTATGTGCCCAAGTGCAATGATTTCTGGACTTGGAGACATAAACTGAAAAAGGGCTCTCACCATGACCCAGAATATAATATGTACCCTAAAGCGTCACTGACTACCTTAGATAGCACATTGTTCATAATTTGTACTGTGTCCTGCTACAGCCAGAGAGACACAGGAGGAAGGAGAGACTGCAGGAAATGAAAGGGAATAGGCATTTGGTGGAGGGATTAAATATGTGTTTCACAGCAAAGCATTATCACTATTGTATGCCAGTTGGAGATAATTCAACTGACTCTGGGTACCATAAAGATGTAATTTTTAAAAAAGTATTGTGTAAACTCCTCTGATGGAACTTGTCTCACTTTTCAGAGTAGCATAGGTTATTTCAAGGCATAACAATATCCTGCATGGTTCCCTACTCAGAAGAGATTTTATCATGTCTCCAGATTTTACACCAGAGCCCCTCTCACTTGGCTCCTCTTCCTTGTGACTGCAGACATCAAATTATCAGGGAACATCTTGTCAGGAAAAGGCCAGATGGGCAGACAGGGAAGCGATCCAGCCCTGGGAGGAAATAAAATGTTCAACCTATCTCTGCTCCCCCATTGGAACTGGGAAATAAGGAGCCAGACAGACAGAGATGGATGAGATGGTATCTCCAATTTAGCTTAGACCTACAAAAACCAGGGCATATGATCATTTTTTGAAGAGTAAGTGTCACGAGAAATTCAAATTTTGTAAGCTCACATTATGAAATCTGATACCACCTTTCTTATGCTCTGGAAATAAACTTAGTCTTGTCTTCTTGTACTGAAATTCTAGGCACACAGAGCCTCACATACAATTTGCCTTCTTCCATGCCTTTGTAAGTGGGAGGCATGGATAAGTGAAATACTGAAGACATAGGCATGGATAGCAATATGGTCTAATTGTTCAAAGTGAAAGACATTCTCATTGCCTTTGCACATTGATCCCTGAGAGATGCTTTTCTCTAGAGTGTATGTGGTGAATGGAAACATTTCAGAGTCACTTTTGCATCTCTAGACCTAGCACAATGGTTGATATAGGATCATTAAATCTTTCTTAAAGAGTAGGCCTGACATTTGACTTTAACCTCTCCTTCCTCTCTAGCATATTGGGATGTTGGAATTGCTGTCTCTTGACCTCATCAGAGAGGTGCCATCTATTCCATGGCCCACGTATGCTTTTCAGAATGGCTATAGTCTGGGATCCTGGACAATGTCTAGATAAAACAGACAAAGAGAAAGAAAGCATTGTTCACTGAAATTCTATTCTCAGGTGAGCTCTTTGAGGCTTCCTCTTCTCAGCCTTGACTCTTGATCTCGTGGCTTTGAACCATAGCTGTGTTTCTGGGCTAATTACTTTCTACAATCTTACTAGTTTTTTTATTATTATTTCTATTCCCTAACCCAGGGTCTATGTATTAGGCCACAGATGCCAAAAGAAGAGGTTCGGCTTTTATTTAATTGCTTTTGTGGTGATGAATCACAGTGCAGTTCTGCATTAAGGAATCCCAAAAAAATCTATGTGGAAAAGGAGCAATCACAAAACAAAGTTAGATCATCAAGGAATAGTTGGATATATCCAGATCAGTATCTAAGGGTAAAATAAAGATAGCACATTGCCATTAAGTTTGGAAGTATGGAATAGGTCATGAAGATTTATATCATGACATTATTCCAATTCTATTTTCAATCAGGGTTTATCAATGCAGAGAAGTTTTTCTCACTAGAGAATACAAATGTCCACAGAGATTTATAGTTGTTATAATTGTAAATATACTACTGGTTCCTAGTGGGTAGATCCCTGAGATGCTGCTCCCACATACTGCACACTACAGTGATCATTACCTACTACAGTGATCAGGATAATCCTCCACAGCAAAGAAGTATAGGAGACCTCTGAATTAGGAGCCCAAATCATTCTTAAGCATGGACTGTGAATGACGCTGTCAGTTGAAGTCTTCTCTACACAGCCTGTACACAGGCAGATCTCAGTGTCCTTAAAGAGACATTGGCCCAGGATTTCTCAATTAACTCTATAAAGGAGAGACTATTGTAATGTTCCTTGCACAGCCCTTTAAGTGTTAAATCTGTGTCTGAGACCATCTGGAAGCACAAGCCACTGGCACTTGAGTAATAACTCAGGAGTTTGGTCATAAGTTAAAATTAAAATTTTGGTTATAACCCAAGTGATCCATATGTTAGGCTGATTGTAACTCAAAGTTTTACTATATCTGATTCAAAACGTCAATAGTGCCAAAACTGCAAAAATCAAAGATGCAAGATATGAATTATAGATCACAATTATATAAATTATGCAGATTGAGTAAAGATTGGAAGGTTATATAGCATAGTAATAATAGTGGCTATGTCTGGTTCAGATAATTATACACCTTTTTCTCTGACTTAAAAGTCTTTGAATGTAACTATATCAAATTTAAATTAAATTAAAAAGTCCAATTACATAACATGTGGTGCATCCTGCTTGTAAAATTTTGTAGCACTACAGATAGGAGTGAATACCATTTTGACCAACCCTGCCTCTCTCATCTTTGTTCAATTCCCAGAAGTAACCAGTTTTGTGGCTGTGGTCTTTAGGACCTTTATCTATGTATTTATACAAGTTCTCTAGGGATGTGTATTTATAGAGCATGTGTACTAGCACACCCAGTTAATAGCAGCGTTGTATGAGTCTTCTTGGACACACTAGGAAAAGGCACCTTGAAGTAGATATGGAAATGTAAAATTGTTAGGCTGTGGAAAATACATATTTATAGTTGTATCAGCTACTATCAATTGCCTTCCAAAGAACTCAGAAATTTTATTTCCTCACCCTTCCACCAATACTTCATACTTATCTATAGGGTATTGTTTTTTCATTTACTTGTCAGATGGCTAAAAACAGCATCTCATTTTTTAGCTTGCTTTTCTCTTATTATTGATGAGGTTGTCTTTTTCATGTATTGTTGATCCTATCATGTAGTGTCTTCTGGGAACAGAGATGGCTACCTCCCTTGCTCACTTTGTGTTATAATGCCTTTCTAATATTTTCAAGAACAAAAGAGCAAAATCAGACTCTCTTGTTCTTCTGTATAAAAACACAGAAGTAGCATACCTACCATAATGTTTGTCCCATCTAGACAAAAATGACCCTTTTTGTCATTACTAAGAATTCAAGAAAGCAGCAATATTAGCAAACAAATAAGCTAGGTTCATTAATGCCACTGCTTTGTGTTTCTCGGGACTGTGAGCCTTGGCTGTGCCAGCATCTTGACGCTGAGTAGCCAGCAGGTACTGCCAGTCAGATTCACTCCAGCCACATACAAATCTGATATGTGGCAAAGCATAAAGGACCATGAAAGGCAGCGTGTGAACTGGATGGTATCTGTGGCCCATGCAAATGGCAATTTGAACCATTAAATTTCGTTTAATCTTCTCTAAGAACATCTGTTGTTTAGCCCCCATGAAAAAGCCAAAGATGGGTTTGGAATATTGTGACTAGTGCAAATAAACTCTTTCTTCAAGTGGTTTTTCTCTCAGGGCCAGCCAAATAGCTCAGTGGATTAAAGTGCCTGCAAGCAGGCACAAGGGCCAGGGGTTCGATCGCCAGGCTTGCTGTGCTGGCCCCGTCCCAGGACACTGCTGAGATGGCAGTTGAGACTGGGTGTGGTGGTGTGAAACTGTAATCCCAGCTATTGGGAGACTGTAAACAGGTGGATCACTACAAATGCAATCTAGTAGTGACACCTGGAACATCCTGTAGACCCTTCCCTAAAATAAAAAAAAAAAAAAAAAACCCAAACTAACAAAGAGAAAAAACAAAATGAAGTGTTTTTCTCCATGCTGGGCATAAACAAAATGTGACATGACAAGAAAGACACACTATGGGATATATAGTGACAGAAGAGTACAATTGCATGGTAAAGCATCTTCATGACTCTTTAGTCTTACTTGATACCAGGATCTTGTAGGCCATGTACCTTTGGGCAGGAGAAAATGACTAATTTGATTGTGGTGAATTTTAGTATCAAAAGAAGAGGTTACAAAGATTCACCCAAACCCTGCCTTTGGGCAGGCTTGGTATGGCTAAATTCAAATGTTCCAAATTGAGTCTTTTTGGTTTCCTTTGCTACATTGGGTTACCTATCCTCAACACTTCTTATCTTGTTCACTTGAAGCCCTGTTCTTAGCTAAAGGACTACGGATTTCAAGCATTTCAAATCTTTGGGAACATGCCATTTTTGACACCCTCTCCCTCACACTTTCTGCCTGATTACCCTCTCATTACTTATGTTTTGTAGTGGAGCATACAACTTCAGAAGGATTCACATCAGTCCCAGAAAGGATGGCCAGGATCAGGCAGATCTTTGTGGGCCTCAGCCTGAGTTTATGCACATAACGCTTTTCTTGATCATCAGCTACTATGCTGATGGTCTTCCTTTCTAAGCTAGTGAGGGGTCAGGTCAGAGTTAGAAAGAAAGGTAAGTGATTAAATCTTATTTTTTTTTTGTTATAAGCACCAAGTAGCCAACATCAGGTTGGCATGGCAGCTTCAGCACAGTTGTAACTTTACTTTTATTTGGGTGACAGTTTTGTTAATACTACTCTTCTCTGCTGGCCTGATAGCAACATAGAATCAGAAGCCACATTTTTTGTTACTAAGTAAATCCTCAGCACATAGCAAAAGTGTGTGTCATATACTAAGCACTAAATGACATTTGTTGAATAAATAAGTAGATGATCGTGGCTCTGATGTCCTCACAGTGGGAGAAGGCCAGATATCCTGGCAAGAGGAGGGGTATGAGGCATTTGTGAGGGGTCAGGGAACTCACCCTCAGTCTACTCTCACCATAAGAGACAGCTCACTGTCTCACTCTGCGACTCAACAGTATAACTTTGCATTAGTCTGTCTCTAACCATGGGTAGTAAAAATATTTTCCACAGAATGACTGGGAGTGAAGCCTGCCTTTGAAAGTTTACTCTTTTCTTATGTTCCACTATCCACTGTCTTCTCCAAGACTGATGCCCTTGAGTAAGCACAGGCCCATCCTGTTCCTGAAAGCCTAAGAGCAAAACTGGGCCATGGAGTCATAGAACTGGGATGGCAGGAGGACTGAACGGCTTTGGACTTTGATTA
>PVKN010010571.1:0-22499 GCA_004027915.1 Capromys pilorides
CTTAACTGAATATTTGTGCTGTACCAAATTCTGTGACACATGTGCTAAGTAAATTTTCTTATTTACTTTTCATGAAAAATGTGAATGGTCATGACAGATTTAATTTAAATAGGAGAAATTTGCCGTTTGCATAGTTGAAGCTACTTTACAGAGTAGTCATTTTTAGGAACCAGAATTCCATCCCAAGGTCTCCAGTGACAAAACTTATGTTTCCCCCAGTGTAGAAAATTGGACTTGTCTCTCTATACCATGCAGCTGTCTAGCAGAGTCCCTATCCTTTAGCTGGGGACTCTATGGATGGGCAATCTTGGAGGATAAGAGTTCAGTTCATGTATAATAATGACATAGCGTGTCCCCCAAAATATTTGATAAATGAATTTTCTAAAACTCAAGTCATAAGAATAGAGGCAGAGATTTGAACATCAAATATTTTCAATTTTTTATAAAATAACTATAATATAGAAGTGGGGAAAACATGTCACTCATAACACAGAACAGCAGCTATCTTTCCATACCAGCGTTAGCTTTAATAGTAGGCTCCTACTGATGGTGTTAAAACTTTAGAGGAAATGTTGCCAATAAAAAGCAAATAATGACCATTTTTCTCTTTATTTTTATCACCAGTTCATTTGAAACTACCATCCAGAGAACTCAGTTAAAATGTTTTAGACTCAAATCATCTGTTTCCCTTTTCTTGAATTTTTGAGTGATATTTTTGACAACTCTGGGTCTCACTAACTTCAACTTGTGGTTGGGGAGCTATTACTGGTGAACCTCAAAACAGATGTTCCACATGGGAAGTAGCCACCAAGGGAGGCAGAGATGGCATCACCCAGCTGAGACAGTGAGGTTGAATCAGCAAAGATTTCTGAGGGGTGTTTTCGAGTTCACACATAAAACCCCGAGCAGCTGTGTAACCGCCCTGCCACGATTCCGGAAACGTGATTCGCACCTGCTCTGGCGCTGGTTTCTGTGGTGTGGCTCTGAGTTGACCCGTCCCCTTCCTCTGTCTCAAGCTCTGAGCCTTTTGTTCTTGGGAACCTTTTCACCACTGACTAATTCTCTGAATCCCTTTTTCATTGTTAGTATTCAGATTTTAACTCTAGATCACCTTCACCTCCTTCCAGAATATTCTTTCAGCCACTTGGTTCTGCTAACATGTTTCTTAGTTTGGAGTTTTCAG
Organism: Capromys pilorides; assembly: GCA_004027915.1. Classification (NCBI taxonomy): domain Eukaryota; kingdom Metazoa; phylum Chordata; class Mammalia; order Rodentia; family Capromyidae; genus Capromys; species Capromys pilorides. Next base: position 1,184 of record PVKN010010571.1, read on the forward strand.
ATGTGCTAGACTTCTCCCCACAAGCCTCCTGACACCCAGTTGTTCCAGGCCAGTCTGCTACTAACTTAGGGACAGACCCTAGATGGCTATGTTTGAATTCACATTCTGAATTCTGGCTATCTAAGAAATTTGAAAGCACAAACCATTTGACTTATATAGACTCAGAATACAGCTAATTTTACACGTGGAGCAAAGGAAGTCTCCGTAAATTTACAGATGACAAGAACATACTTTTTTTGGCTTTTTGTTGAATATTTTTAAACCTCAAATATGTTAAAAGGGAGAGGGAATATTCTGAAAATTTTGATGGAGATTAATGGCAACATTTCTTCTCCTGAAATAATTGTTTTAATTCAAATGATTATTGTATTTCTGACCATAGCTTGTTGGGCAAATGACCATGGGAACTTTCATCCAATAAAAACATGACACTGTGTCCTCATCTAGATTGGATCAGATCGGACACTGTGTGACTCCTGGCTTTACCCTAAAGTCACCATGACCACAAAAGGGAAACATTTTGAATCCATTCAGAACATCAAGGCAGCCAGCACAGCACAGCTGAAGACCCTCAGGAAAGAGGACTCCAGAGTGCCGCGGGAAGAGGCAAGGATGATGGGATGAGCGTGTGCAAAGTGAAAGGGAGATTTTAAAGGGGACTCGTGGCAATATGATGTTTTAAAAATAAATAATTATTCACTCTATGTTTCAATCACATGTCATATATAGAATTTTCTTGAGATATTCACAACATTGTGTCATTTCCTGTCACTGTCTCCCCATAGAGCTCACAGGTACCCTGACAAACAGAAACAGGAAAGCCCTATCCCCCATACTTCCATCTAGACCACAGAGCTGCAGGGTTTGATCCCCAAGCTCTTGTCTGGCTTTCAGTCACAAGAAAGGGGTTGGGGGCATTAACTCTCTCACAGGAGAAAAGACTGTGCGTCTTTACTCTTGTTTTCCTCTTTCTCTGCTAAGGCAAAACCACTGAGCAAAACGTGTGAAAGCTGTGTAACTTGTAAAGAGGTGAGCAAACATTCGATGCCCAGGGTGCAGCAGCTACTTCTGGATATGAATGGATGTTAATTTTTATTGCAACCTAAATGAGGTATTGTTCATAGAGAACTATTCCATTTGGCTTAGTTTTAAATTTTCCTTTGGTGTTCTCTCACTGGTCTACACACCCCGCCCCTCCCTTAAGTTGCATTCTTAGTAACTGAGATGTGTATTCCTATTATAGGTAAAAGGTTCAAAGACATCACAGCTTTTACTGGCAGTATGGTCGTTGGTGGACTCTAGGCTCGCAGTCCCACAAGCCTTGTCAGGGGACACTGATTTGCAAATCCTGGCTGCCTGGACTCTCGGTATGAGTTCTGCTGACCTCCGCCTGCTTGCTGAACCGGTGTGCAGCAGGAAGGGGAAGGGTGGAGGGAGCTCCCACCCTTCCTGTGCACCAGAACCCAGCCTGCAAACACAGGAGCCGCGTCTTTGTGATTTCTTTTTTTGCTTCATTTCTCACTTGCAGCCATTTACCAACTCCTTAAATTATCTTTTTTTACTTGAACAAATCAAAATTGCCTGATTACTCATAAAAGTACATCATCAAGACAAAGATACTATACAGATAAAAGCTGCATCGATAAATATCAGCATCCCATTCAGCTTTAGACAATGATTGTTATGCTCCCCATTTTCACTAATGTAACATATTATCTCTGACATGAAGTAGCTTTTCTCCCTACTGAGACAAAAAAAAAAGGACTCCAATTGGTCTCAACATCCCAGGAGACATTTTGATTTGGATATTACATTATTTTTTTAAAAAAATAATCTTGTTTATCACATTTGACACAGAACAAATAATAAGAGAGCTGGCTATGGATTAGTCACTGATGGCAGTGGCTGTGGGGCAGACACAGATGGCCCAAACAGGGAGGGCTGCTGCCCAGAGACAGCAGAGCCCCAGCCAGACAGAGACACGGGGCTGGAGGGACATGAAGGGGCATTCTGCTGGAGGCTGCAGGTAGAACGCCATTTTTTTGCCTTAAGTCTCTCTAGTTTGGAGTCTTGGCCCTCTTTTCAGAGCCTTGGTCTGTGCCCCCAACAACAGAAGGAAGGGATTCTCTTCCCTGACCCCAGAACTGTCAGAGTGGAAGTTTCCCAGCTGGAGGAAGTAGCTCTGAGCTCCTGTTCTTGCCAGATCCCTAAGGTCATGAGGACTCTGACATGCCCAGACCAGGTGATTTGTGTGCCTTTTTTCATCTTGTTTCAGAAATCCAAGAAAGTTAGCCAGGATGAGTGGCGCACACTTGAAATCCCAGAACTCTAGGGGACTGAGAGACATGAAGACCACCAGTTTTAGTCCAACTTGAGCACGGCAGTAATGTAGCAAGACCTTGACCCAAAATAAAAAATAAGAGCTGATGATATAGTTCAGAGGCATAACCGCCTGTTTTGAAAAATGCAAGATTGAGTTTGATCCCCAGCACAAAACAAAAGAATGATAAACAGAATGAAAAATAAAACTAAAAAGGGGTAGAGCTATGCAAAATATAAAGGCTCTAGGTGTAATCCCAATACGACAAAAAAGAAATTGGGTATACCAATACCCAATTTCTGCACGTGAATAAAGAAAGCAAAGTTTGCCATTAAGCAGCCTTGACTGTCCCTTTAGGACCATGTGTCACTCCCCTTCTCATGCCAACACTCAGAGTTCAAGAACGGTGTGTGTGAATCTGCAGCACAGACGGGCAACCCAGGTGCCAGGATGTGGTGCTGACCTTGACCTTGAGCAGCAAGTGAAGAAGTACACCTTGAAGAAGCCGTTTGTAGGGCAGCTGTTCCATTAGGTTCGATGCTGCCATATAAAGTCACCTCCTGAGTGAGAAGCTGGAACTCCAGTGATTGGGCCAATGAAGGGAGGACAGGTGAAGCAAGGCACACGCCAGCTTCTGAGTTCCGTGTTCTCTGCAAAATCTCACTGTACCTGATCAAGAAAAAAATCCAGCACCCAGAGCAGGGAGCAGATAGAAAGGATGAAGGGAAACAGACCCAAATGTCTAGTGTCAAGGATGATGCTTATCACTTAATGATGAGGTGTGATTTAAAAGACACAGTATGTGGTTATATTTTTAAAAATTATAAGAAAAGATACATTGCCGTGAATCCCTTGAAATTATTCTGCTGTATTTTGAACACAGTGATCTCATCTTGCCATCTTCGGCAGCAGCTCTGTAGTCCTCTTTCTGGAGGGTCTTTCGTTGCACCATCCTGCCAAATGGATTCAAAATGTGTCCCTATCATGGTTATTTTGACTTTAAAAAAGAGCCAGAAGATGCACAACACTAGATCTTGTGACTAAGGAGGATGAGGACACAGTGCCATGGTTTTGCAAGCCTGCCTTTCTGGAGCTCTGTTGCAGCCCTCACCATATTTTTGATCACATCTGAAAAAGACACTTAAGAAAGAGGACTTGAGGGTTGCTGAGAAAGTGACAATGGCAATGGGATGGCTGTGTGCAAGGGGAGGGGTTGGATTCCAAGAGGACTCGTGGCAGTGCATCTTTTCCTGTATTAATTTTTCAAATCTAAGCGCATGATGTGCTTTTGGGTCATCCCTTATATTTCTCTCTAGACTTCGTGTAGAACTTGAAAAATGCACGTGTGTCTGTGGAGCGGGTGAGTGGTGCACACCGAGGTCAGGAAAGGCTTCAGGAAGGAGCCTCCTGGAGTGGGCTGGCAGCCCACATCCTCAGGGTGGTGGCCTTCCTTCTCAGGAGGAAGTTGGCATCAGAATGTCAGTGCACAAGGGTGGAAAGAGACTGCTGTGATGACATCATTAGAGTTATGGAGAAGAAAAGATGAAAAGGTCAGGTGGTGTTTGTGGACAAGCAGAAGTGTTTTAGTGGGGAGTGTAAATGCATCCTTGGCAACAGAAACCTTAAATAGGCTATGACTGAAGTGTTAATGTTTTCATGAGAGCAAAGAAAGATTTATTATAATTCGTATGTTGGTCACATTGGAATAGGTGTGATGGGGATTGTGGACCACTGGATGTTTTCATGTGAGCAAATAGGAAACCAGTTACAGCTAGACAAAGTGCTGCGCCCCTGCAATCACAGTACTCTGCGAGGCTGAAGCAGGACGATGTAGACCCTGCACTCAGTAGCCTGTTCTGGAGATGACAACCAAACCAGTTAGAATTTAAATAGGCCTATGGAAAGGCATGGGCCAGGCATCTCTGAAGTCATGCCTCATCAGTTCTACTCTGTGTGGACAGTCATTAAAGCCCCCTGTGTGCTGGCTCATTCTTGAAAATATTGCTAAGGCCTACTTCCCCTGTCTCTTTTGTATTTCTTCCTCTGATACATTTGCTTGCAAGCAAGATGACCAACTCATCTTGGACTTCCCGGGATGCTCCTGGCTGTAGGACTGAAAGACATGCTTCCCAGAAGACCCCTCAGACCCCTCAGTGGTTAGACACTCACTCACATCTCCCAGGGCCTTGGTTCCAGCCTTGTTTCTGCTCCCCAAATCAAAACCTTAGAGCAGACATCAAGTCAACTACATGTGGTAATTCAGCACCCATGAAGACCTGGGGTCTCCCACTGAGCTTGCCTTTTCCTGCTTCACAGTAGCTTCCCACTTCTATGCCAATACCTTCCTCTCCACTGTTTGAGCTGTTCAGAATTCTCCAGTGGTTTAAATCCAGCCTCCTGGTCCCTGCTTCGGAGATCCACCATATCTGGACAGTGCCTGGGGCCCTAGCCACCCAGAGGTCTCATCTATGGGGGAGGGCAGTTGTGTGGTGAGGCAGGGACTGAAGGCGAGCCTTCCCTTTCTCCTCCTCAGCAGTGAGTCCAGGCACAAGTTACCTCCCCTCCCCCAGCAGGAGGCATGCTTTAGAGTCACTTTGTCTCCATTTCTCTAAAGAGATTATATTGAGCTAATGGACGAGAACTAGAATATAGTACACATGTTCCCCTAGTAGGTAGACCTCTGTAGGGAAGCAGCTCTCAGTCTCCTGACATGTCCATATCCTCAGTAAGGCCAACTGTTATGCTTACTCACAGCTTTCCCCACTGCAGTTCCATATCCCCATGGAACCTTCCTAAGCCCCACTTTGGGAGCCTCCCTGTCCCCAGGTCGTGTGCAGAGCTGTTGGGCTGAGATGATTGAAGGAGTCGCAGGGGCATGGTTCTGGGCCACACTCTGAGAACAGATATCCCTGGTAAGGTGGTATCAAATTTAGAATCCGAGAAGCAAGAGAGAAGTCCAGGCCTTTAGAGTAGGGGATCTGAGTGTCAGCCTTCCGGCCCCACCCAGAACACTGCCCAGGGTCTGGCTGGGGGCACTTTCAGAAAGTGCTCAGGCCTCTATTCCCAGGGTGGGTGCATCGTGAGGGGAGCACAACACAGGCCAGCTTGTGGAGACCTGCTCCCTGGTAATGAGCGGAAATAGAAAACATAATTAACATGTCTGCAGTGAGAAATGAGAGCTAAATCTATTATGCTTTCCCTCCCATTTCCATTATGAATTATTGCATTATAATTATGATTGCGAAAGTATTTCCTTAAGAAAATATGTCAGGTCTCTGCAATGGGAAAGGAGGAAATGGAGTTAAGAAAGCTTAATTTATTACAGTGGCTGAATTTTTCAAAAGGAAGAAGCAAATGAAGGACAGAATAAAAATGCAGGGAAACAGAAGTACTGGTTGGCTTGCAAAGAAACCTGAGGGTCCTGCCTGTTTGTGGCATTATTTTGTGACATGAGGTATAGAAGTTGAGGAACTGTGCTCCTCCAAGGCAGCTGGCCACTTTCACACCAGGTTCCAATTAGTCTGGTCTAGTCTCCCCTAAAGCCACTTCCAGAAAGTGCATTTGGATGGTGCAGGAAGGCCTGGCTCCAGCCCTGCTGGAGGTGAGGGTGCCGACTGAGTGGGAGGTGGTCCCATCATCGCAGAGCTCATGATGGAGGGAAGCAGGGCAGGAGGCTAAAGTAGTGGAAAAGGAAGTTGAACCAAAGGACTTTAACCTCAGACTGCAAGAGCAAGGCTACAGCCCCTGGTAGATGGGAGGCCAGACTTGAGCTCATAGAATCCTGGGCTCCGACTTCTGCTGGACCATGATTTCAGCAAGGAAGAAGGTGTCTTGGTCAGAGAGGGAAGGTGAACTATAAGAACATTCATTCATTCATTTATTCATTCATTCATCATCTTAGCTACTTATTTATTGGGGTTAAAAAAATACTCAACACCTGCATCTTAAAGAGGAGAGGCTTGTTTCATATCCAATTATCATACTGTACCTCATAGGTGAGTATAACATTGTGTGCTTGTTTACAAAAGATAAAGTGGGCATGTAGATTCAAGCTAGCCTAGCATGAGTAAAGTGTTTGTCTAGCATAAGGTCTTGAGTTCAGTTCCCAGGCCCCCCAAATCAATCAATCTATCAATCAATGTTAAGCTATCTCTACCCCTACCTTTTAAGTTCCCATTACCCTGTATAAAAGTTTGCACTAGATTTTTTTATTATTTGCAGCCAAGTAGATTTTAGATGACATCCTCAGTTACAATGGAAAGGATAACTCCTAAATTGTATATTAATTTCCATCTGTCCACTGTTACTACATTAACATTGGTATACAAATGCACCCCCAAATATCAGTCAGCAACAGACAGCTCTTCTTATTCCCCTGAGTCTGTGGGTCAGTGTCATTCTCCATGGTCTTAGATGGGTATGGCTGGGGACAGGATAACACTTGGAATCATATATGTTGTGTGGGGTTCTGTCTATAGACACAATTTTAGTCACCCCAAATCAGCACTGTTTTGGTAGCTGCACCTCATTCCACAAAACCAATATGGCACCACTAGAGAGAGCTTTCTTGGCTTGGGAGTGGTCCTGGCTGGAGGTATCTGTCTCAGAATGTGATTGTCTGGGTTTTCTCTGTCATTCTGGGGCCAAGCAGAAGCATTGGTTCCCTGGGACCTGACTTTCTCATAGATCATTAATCAGCATCATCACAAAACACCTGTGAAAAGAATCCGTGCATTGGTTAGTTGAACTGACTCAACAAAGGCATAGAAACAGACAAATTAAGTCACTTACCAAGGCCATAGAGGTAATCATGGACAAATCCAAATGCAACATCAATTTCGAATAGCCCCTAGAATCTTCAGTCACAATCACAGTACTGTGTGTATAACCAAGGTCAACCAAATAGGGGTATGGGTAGAAAAGAATAAAGCACTCTTTAAAAAACCTATTGTAATTTTTACTACCTTGCAAATAACCCTCTGGATAGATTCATGCAGTGTCTGAGTTGGAGAATGTCTTACAGCTCATTGAGCCAGTTGCTGAATAGCTGCTTCTTGTAGATAAGGATGGTGAGCCTGAAAAGGAGCAAAGACTACCCTTATCACACCGCTGGCTACTGAAGAATCTGAGCAGAGAACTCAGTATCTCACCACCCACCCTGGGCTGTGTTATCTTACTTTTCTAGAAGCCGTGCTGGGAATTTGAATGATTTCTATGGAAAAGAGTTGTGGTCCAACCACCTAAATACAGGCCTAGGCTTACAGGATGCACTTATCCACCCGGTGCATGTTATGGTTTGTGTCTAGTTGTGCCCCCAAAGCCTCATGCAGTCATGGGGCAGCTTCTGGAGTTTGTGATTGATTCTTGATCCAACGCTGGGATTGCATGTTTGAGTGCTACACCATGGCTCTGCAGTGGGTGATCTGCATTCTGCATTACAAGGTAAGGAAGAGAAAGAAGCTAGTTAGCTGAGGGAGCTGCTGCCCCTCTCTTTTCACTTTGCTCTTTGCCACCACCATGAACAGTTGCTCTCTTCCATGTGCCACTCTTTCTTGGAGCCAACTGAGTGTAGACTGAAACTTTCACTAACTGTGAACTAACTAAACCTTTCCTTCCTTCATTCTGGGTGTTGGGCATTTTGTCTCAGCAATGAGGGAAGGGAAACTGAGACAATGCATTTTAGAATCATCCTGGAGATCAGTGACCACAGCTCTCCTGACTCTGGCTTCTACCCCACAAGCCATACCTCTACAAGCTGTCCCCAAAGGAGAAGAGAGAAAAGTATTCCATAATGGAAATGTGGCCAACTCAGTCACTCATACCATGCTCAGGATGGCTTTGGGGGTTGTATTTTAAGTTGAAAGATTATTACATGACAGTGATTTTCAAGCTTTCTGGTCACAGAATACTTTTACTTTCTCTAAAATTATTAAGAAAATCAAAAAGCTTTTATTTACATAATTTTGGCCTGCTAAAATGTCCCACATTAGCAATAGAAAACAAAGAATTGAACATAGATATATTAATTCATGCATATATAACAATATGCACCCAAAATTTATTAACATAACCTTTTGATAAGGTAACAGATCTTAAAATAAAAAAAAAAATTTAGTTAAAGGGAAGATATTGTTTTACTTTTGTTTGTGTGTATGTGTGGTACCATGGCCTTCACAGTGAGCTACATCCCCAGCCTTTTATTACTACTTTTTTTTTTAATAAGACAAAGTCTTATTAAGGCCCTTGGCTGCTTAGGCTGAGTTCCAATTTGCAGTACTCCTTCCTCAGCCTGGCAGAGCACTGGCACCCCTGGCATCCAGCACCATGTCCAGCACTTGCAGGCTTAGGGCAGCAATCGCTTTGAGGAATGCAAGCTTCACCACATCGTATACAAGATTACCTGTCTTACGATACTGGCAAACCCACAGTTTTTCATTAATGAAGAGTAAGGGGTGCTGAGCAGAGACTGTTCACAGAAGAAAAAGCAAAAAGGAACAAAAATAAGCTCTTAATGACTTTCCCTTGTGTTGTCATACAAAACTCAAAATGACGTAAAACATAGTTTCTGACTTACACTGTGTTCTGTGTTGTGGACCATCCAACGAAGGTCAGGGTGAGTGCCGATAGATAGTTGTAGGACAGGCCTGGGAAAATGTGGAGGGGACTTTGAAATACCAAAAGCAAACAACCCCAAATTCTTATGTGAACACACAGGCTCATGCACACGCATTCGAAAAAGAATTTCCTGTCTGAAATAGACTTTCCGATTAGAAAGTCTCAGAGGGTTTATTAGATTCCATGACATCCTTTTTCTGGTGCACATCCTGATAATGAAGTCCAAGGAATTTGAGAAGCCACAAAACTATCTCAGGACTCGAGGTCAAAAGTTCCACACTTCCCTCCTTCCCCACATACCTAAAAAAAGAACAGAAACTCTCATTAAAATCACATTAATTCATGGAAGCTGAAATGACAGAGGCCTGATATACATCGAGGTTCTTTAAGAGGCAAAAACTCAAAGAAAGTTTCTAAACTTGTGAGTGCTTTGCCTCCACCTTAATTTCCAAGGCTCTTTTGCTCTTTGTCCTACTGATTAACTTTTGTTTAGTGCTTGCATGGCCCAAACTCTGGGGTTTGTTCTGAGGACACAGACAACACTCATACCCTGGGCCCCATGTTGTGACTGGGGCAGGGAGCTGTAGACATCAGTATGGAAGGAGGCAAGCACCCCCACTTATGATGGGTACAACAGCTGCATAGTCATTCCCCTGGACCTGGGGTACTGTGCTCCGCCTAGGGATCCCAGTTCTTTCCCTAAACAAAGAACTGGACAAGAAGTATGTAGAATGTAGCAAGATTTTACATTTAAAGTTTTTAAATTTAGAAAAAAAAAATGTACACCCCAGAGCTAAGAACAGCCACTGAGAAAGGCTAGAGTAGCCATGACATTGTGATGATGGCCATCTTTTGATCCCCTACTCTGACGTCACACTGAGGTCCTATCAGAAACCTGCTTGATTTTACACCAGAAGCATGAAAGATAGCATTTTCTGATTGGTCTCAGCTCCCAGACTTAGGACATGTGCCCTGCCTCTCTGTCCTTGGCAGGCCATGTCCACTTGCCCCACCAGCTAGCCACTCCCTAATTTTCCTCCTCAGAGTGTCCAACAGAGGCATTTGCAGAGATGAGCTCTTGGCTTTTGTCTGGGTAACAGCCATTGCAAAGGCATAAGATGACTGAGAGACTGAGGCAGGAGTAGGACAACTTAGTGACTTAGTGAGATCCTGTCTCAAATTAACAATTAAAAACAAAATGTTCTGGGGATGTAGGTCTCTGTGAAAGCCCTGATTTCAATCCCCAGTTCTGCAGATACATAAGTGAATAAGAAGGTGCATATTTTATGGGCTCTTCCCTCAGCTCTCTAGATAGCTGAACATGCTGTGCAAGATATCAGAGATGACACAGCCTAACTATCAATGAAACACAAAACTCAGGCAACCTCAAGCTCTCCATGGTGGCTGGCAACACTGCCCACTGAGTCTGCCTCAGCTGTGCCTGGGCAGAGTGGGAGTCCAGCCAGCGCATCAAGCGTGCACCGGTGGGCATCAGCGAGGAGGCAAACTGTGAAGAGAGTGTACAGGCTGACCACAGCCTGCTCCACAAGTGCTGGCTCAAGGGTGCTCCCCAGACACTACAATCCTAAATAAATTCATGAAGATTTTTCATCTCTTGAAATTCATGGAGTTTTAAAAAATAAGCCTTCTAGAACACCCAGAGATTTTATGTAAAACTTACCATAAGCATACATTTGGTTCTGAAGAGAAAGGAAAACCATAGTTTTTGTGACATTAAGGAAGAACCCTGGGTGGCCAGATGAGGAGCTGTATACCTATCAGCATTCAGGAGGCTGAGGCAGGAAGATAACTGTGAGTTCGAGGCCAACCTGGGCTACAAAGTGAGTCTAAGGCCAGCTGAAGTGCATAGTGAGATCCTATCTCCAACATACGAAAAAAAAAAAAAAAACAAACTTTTTTCATAAGATCAAATGATTGAGATGCACTAGTTTATATGTAAAGGCTTCAGAAATAGACAAAACAAACCTTCATGCGTGAAACCAGTTCACTACTTGGCAAAAATAAATAAAACTCTAAAAATTAGACGAGTTCATAGCCCAAACATGGTAGTTCTGTTATGTATTAACCAATGACTTGGCTCAGTTATTCAATCTCTCTGTCTCCCTTTGGGTAACAGCACCTACTTAGATTTTTGGAGGCTACGGTGACTTGCCAACTGGTGGTTAAATTGTCACACCTAGGTGAACTGGACTACTGTGGCACTGGGTATGGGAGGCCCAGCTGAGGATTGTTGTCAGCAGCTTAAGAAGAAAAACTAGAGAAAGTTATAGGAGGCTGTTAGGGAAGCAGCTTGGGGAAGCATTCAGGGAACAGTCAGAAGCTGCTGGTTCTCTTGGGCTACTCTGTTGAGGGACCTTGTCATGCAGGCTTTCCTGGTGAAGCTGGTTTTTCTTGCTGAAGGAGGAGCTTGGGACATGGCTGTCACTGAGGATGGCTGTGGTTCATTCTGTGAGGCTCTAGTTCTTATCTTGAGCATTGCCTCCTGGCTTCAGAGGGGAAAATGGTGCTCAGCTCAGTTTCCTGGAGAAGGCTGTAGGGATGGCTTTCCTGATGGGAGCTTGTCTTTCCTCTTCAGAGGAGGAGCTCAGACCTCACTGTCCCTGAGGACCGCTGCGGTACTTTTCGGGGAAGATCTGGTTATTACCTTGAGTGTTGCTTCCTCACTCCATTTCAGACCCCTCAGCCTGCTCGCAGAGATCTGTCATCGTGCAGGCACAGACGTTTTAGCTTCCATAGCTGACCTTTGAGCCTTCCCAGCACAGATCTGTGAAACAGGCCTGCGTGAGATATTACCATGGGATCAGGCTCTCAGCTGAATTCTTTAGTCTTTGGTGTGTGGACAGATTTCCTGCACTCTCTTTTTGTACATGATTCTTGTGGTGACTAAATAATCTTATAAAACATGTGTCACGTATTGTATTGTTCCCCCTTGCAGAGGAGTCCCAGTCTACAACAGAGGAGAAAGGAACAGAGGAGGCCTAAAATAAAGTAATATAAACAAACCGCAATCTTATATCACAGTTAATTATTTTTACTATTATTATTGCTGATAGGCTGGGGTTGTCCAGGGGACAGAGCCTTTCTGACAGAGTCTTTCTGGTGACAATGTTTAGAGAAAAAATAGAGTCTGGCTGAAGGCCTGTGTCTCCGAGAAGCCTGACAGTGTTGTTCTTGGCTGCTCTGGGCTGTGTCCGCCTTTACCTTGAACCATGCTAAGATTAGAAATCCTTGTAAATGGTGACTTAATTATTGTCCTGCATCCTCTCCCAATGGCAGCTCCTGGTGCTGTTGTTTCCCACTGGAGGACTTGCTCAGCTGGATTGCTCATGAAGGACAGAACACTCAGTCCCTAAAGGCAGGTGCATAGCAGCTCCTGGATTGTAAGTCAACTTGCTCACACAAACCTGCTCCCATGATCTTGTGCATGGACCTATGTGGGCTGAATGTAGGTTATATAGATGAGGCTGAGTGGCTACCATGACATCCACATGAGAAAAGAGCAGAGATATCACCAGAAGAGCTTCAGCCCAGGAGCAGATGGACTTGACGCAAACAGTAGGGACTTCCTGGATCCAAGATAGCCATTTGGCCAATAGACTCAGTGTTGAGGAGGGGTCTCTGCACAGAATTCTTAGTGGCCCTCAGAGCAAATGTCCCCTCTCACCTGAAGCTTTATCCCAGTGCCTACAGAAGTGAGGAGCTTCTTCCTTGGTCCCACACAGCCTCCTCACAGCCTTTCTTTCTCAAATCTGATTCCAGTGTTTCTCCCGTCCTCTGGTTGCTTGACATCTTACACTCAAGATCTAGCATCATTCCTAAAAATCACCCTGAGTGAAAAGGTAAAGGGAGGGGGAAAGGGAAATAGATTTCAAAATGAAATTAAAAGGGAGTTTTGGGGCCGGGGAGATAGCTCAATGGTCTAAGCGTGCCACACCATCCACCAAAACCAGGATGGCACAGGCCTATAATCCCAGCACTGGGGAGGCTAAGACAGGAAGATCATCATGAGTCTGAGCTGCGTAGAGAAACCCTGTACCAAATACATACATACATACATACATACATACATAAATGATTTTAAAAGGGAGTTTTGTTTCTATCTCCAAGATTTACTCCACATAGGACGTTGAGCCATATGTTTTTGTATGAGGTTCTGTGTGGTGATTTGACAACTAATGGTCAACTTGTAACACCAAGCTGAACTGAACCAGTGTGACGCTGGGTATGGGGGCCTCACCTGAGGATTGTTACTGGCAGCATAGGAGGCAGAACTGGAAGGAAGAAGTTCAGAAACTCATAAAGAACTATTGGCTCTTCTGGACGATTTTGTCATTTTGGCTTTCCTGCTGGAGTTGTCTGTTCTCATCATCAGAGAAGCTTGAGAACTTGTTGCTGAGGGTAGCTGTGGTTCACTTTGAGGGAACTGCAGTCCTTACTTTGAATGTACCTTCCTGGCTCTGGAGGGGAGGACGGTGCACTTTTCAATCTCCTAGAGAAGTTGTGGCACTGACTTTTCTAATATAAACTCGGCTGTTCTCATTATCAGAGGAGCTCAGGACACTATTCATGCTGAGAATGGCTGTGCCACCTCTCAGGGGAGCTCTGGTTCTCACTTTGAGTGTTGCTTTCTGGCCGCAGTGCAGATCCCTCAGCCTTTTGACACAGATCCTTCATCCCACTGGCACAGAGTTTCTAGGTTCCACCACTGACCTTTGAATCTTTCCAGCACAGATTCATAGAACAGGTCTGCATGAGATGTCATGGGCTCTTGGCCTCTGGCTGCATTCATGAAGTGCACTGTGATGGTCTCTAGGACTTCAGTTGGATTCATGCAGGACTTTGCCATGGGGTCAAGGTCCTTAGCTGTATTCTTTTGGCCTTAACGTGCAGACAGATTCCTGCACTCTTATTGTACATGATTCTTTGGGGACTTCTATAAAGCAATTCTATTACTAAATGTCCTGTATTGTATTGTTTCCCCTGGTAAAGCCTGCCTACCACATGCTGGTTCTTTGTGTATAAGAGTGGAGCATGCAAAGTTTGGCAAGGTGGTGGTGCATCTCTGTTTTCCCAACACTCAGGGAAGCTGAGGCAGGAGGATGGCAACTCCAAGACCAGCCTGAGTAATTGTGTGAGATTCTGTCTGCAAGTAAAAACTGAAAAGGTCTGGGACTGCAACTCAATGTAAAGGCCTGGATTCCACCCATAGTGCCCCCAGGAAAGCGAGAGGGCAGTAAGCATGCAGTTATTTGGCACACCTGCTCAGGAAATACACCAAGATCAATGTGTACCAGTAAAAACAGATCGGATTGAAGTCCTCATGCATCAGCTCCCTGGCAAGACACAAATAGCATCTCTCCTCCTCAGTTATGTCAACCTCAGGCTTAACCAGAATGCATCGGCAGACAGAAATCTCAGCATCTGGCCCAGCACCCAAGACATCGTCTCTTTGGACTGCTGTCCTTCTCCCTCACCCAGTGAGCTCTGGCTCTTCTGTGCAACCCTGGTGGCCTTCCCTGGTAAGACAGGACAACAGGGTGAAAAACACTTCACCACAGTGACACCAGCACTGTCCAGAACCCCTTTCTTCACACTGCACCTATGCTGTTCCTCATCACTATACCTATACCACCAATGGATTTTATTTGGAGGAGTCAAGGACAAGACTGAAAAAGCACAATCAATGTGTGCTCTTGTCAGTCTTTAAGACCATGGCTCCAGTTACCTCCCACTGTTCAAAAGCTGTCGGCTCTCGGGCCTTGGTCTGCATACATATTACATTCATTGTGGATTTGGGAGCTCATAAAGAAAGGAGAAATCACCAATGGGGGGAGAAACAGCAGGGAGTGGGGCTGGAAAGGAGTTGTAAGTAAGTTGTCATCCTTTTTTATGTATTTTGTATAGATAGGGTCTCACTATGCAGCTCAGACTCATAGTGATCCTTCTGTGTTCAGCCTTCCCAGCAATGGGATGACAGACATGCGCCACCACACCAGATCTCAGGGTGGGACCAGTGCAGGATGTGGTATCAGGGATAGAACCCCTGTTGCCAAAGCAGGCAGTTAGACAGCTGAGCTATCTCAGGGAAACTGAGGCAGAAGGCCCTTTGTCATTCTTTAATCCAACAGCATGGACATAAAAGATGGCCCTACATGATGTGGGATTAAGACCTGAGTCTACAATAGATGTGTGTTACTATATATACTGACATCAAGATACACAGATTCACACGACCAGCACTACATATTTCACTACTGCCAATGTGAGGAACAATTCTGACTGATCTTTCTTGTTTTTAAATCTAATTTCCAGATCCTATGAACTTTTTTCTTCTAACTAGTCAGGCAAAGAGGAGGAGGAAAATGCAACTTGATCTAGGATTCAGGTTCTTTGAGGTCTATTCTGGATCCAACTTATCAACATTAAGAGAATCTAATTGAATCAGCCAGTACCAAAACATGAGTGGAAAAAGATTTTGTACTTAAGACAAGGTAACTTATGGATCTTCCTGCCATCAATATGCCCATGTGATTCCTAGAGCCACAAACATCTTGGTGGATACAAGAGTGGTTGCAGAATTCATAAGAGAAAGACCTACTTGAAAATGATGTCAGCTATACATTTTCAAGTGAACACCAGCTATATGAGACTACACAAAATGAATATCAGGTAGAAAAAAAAAAAAAAAAACCAGTTCCAGGGTAAGAGGTACAGAGGACATAACATGTAAGCAAATGCAAAGAAGAAAGCTGGAGCGATTCTATTAATCTTAGCAAAATAGGCTTCCGAACAAAGAAAAATATTGCAGTGAAAGTGAAGCATCAGAAAAAGATGAAAAGTCAAAGCAGGTTGAAATAGTTTTGCTCTATTGACAGAGCTGGGGGACAGACATAAGAAATACACTACAACAGAGTAATGGATTGGGAGCATAGAAATCTTTTCTCAGTAACCGACAGAATGAATACTGAGGCAAGACTCAAAGGAATTGAAAGACAACATTGGCCAACCAGACCTAGTTGACATTTATAAAGCATTTTGAAGAAGTAAAACACAGATTATTTCCCAGTGTATGTAGAACCCTAAGCAAGACAGACTGGGAAGCTGACTATGAATCAAATCTTAACAAATTTTTAAAAACTAAATAATGCAATATATGTCCATGCGTCATGTATGAGCTTGTTAGGTACATAACACAATCTAATGTACTGAACAGGGACTATTACCACAGAAACATATTCTGTCACAATTTCAGAGGCTGGAAGTCCAAGATTGAGGTAATGACCAGATCATATAAGTGTCTATCCTTGACTTGCACGTGTCTGTCTTCTAGGATCCTCTGATGCACATCTCTCTGCCTATGATACAAAACTTAATCTCTTGTTATGATAAGGACTCCAGTCACACTGGTCTAGGGTCACCCTAAAGAGCCCATAATATAATTATTTCTCCAAAAGTCCTGTCTCCAAGTACAATCACATTCTGAAGTCCTGCAGTTAGAGCTTCAACATAGTAATGTTTGGGAGGGGACAAAATTCAAGATCAGAAAAAAAATCAAGATCAGATGGGATTCAACTTGGAAGTAGCAATGGAAATATAATGTTTAACTTGTGGAAATTTTTTTAAAATGGCATATAGGATTAACAGGAAGTCACAAGGTAAATATGACAGCATTTTGAGTTGAGTAAAATAAAAACAGGGAAAACATCACACAGGATAAGCAGCTAATAAAATGCTAGAGAAAGTTTTTCAGCATCAAATGCTTGTATAAAAAGGAAGAAAAGATTCAAGTAAAAAATTGTACCATAAAGAACTAGGAAAATTAAAACAAAGCAAGCCATAGAGAGGGAATAAAGACCAGAAGTCAAGAAATTATAAACAGAGAAACAATACAATGACACCAAAAGCTAGTTTGGTAAATAAATAAATAAATAATTGTACCTCCATCAAGATCAAAAAATAAAGGGAGAAGTAAAAATGCACATATTACCAATATCGAGTATAAAAGAAAATATGCCACTAGAATGCCCACATACACTGAAGGGATAATAGCATTTCTACATGCATGTTATTGGCTTTACATGTGTAATTTAAATATGTGACAGTGTCAAATACATGAAGATTAAATTTCTTATCTGAACAATATAAAATCATTAAGACAGTTGATCGGTGGTTAAAGAAATAGTCTCTCATGTCTAGGCCTCAAGGTCCCACTGGTATGAATTCTATAATTCCAGTTAATAGAAAAAGAAAGAATCCTTTCCAACCGCTTTTACTAAAGCCAACAGAACAGTACCTTAATGCTAAGTTAAAAATCATACAAAGAAAAAATAACTTTACACAAATATCCCTGAATAATGCAGATGCAAAATTATATTAGGAAAACAAATTTAATAATTTGTTTGAAAATGAGGGGTCAGGAATAGTGTCTTGATGGACTGTGCCCACATGCACATGAAGACTGAGAAGACCGTCTTCTGATTGGATCAGTGAGTCATATCATCTTCAAATGAAGTACTGCAAAGAGCAAGTTTCTTATTGGACCAAGGTAGCACTTTTCTCATTGATTCTGGGAATCTTGATGATACCTTCTCCATACTGGATCTGTTCCTTCTGGCTTCCCTGTTTGTAGCGCAAACGTCTTTGCATGCTCTTCACTGGCTTACTGGGGCACTTGAGGAACCCACCTTTCACATTCCCACACACTGGTTGGTAAAGACCCAGAACACTTCTCAGCCCAGAGCTGGAGGCCTAGGAGACTTGGAGTAAGTGCTCTGGGGTTGCTGAAGCAATCCCTCTGCTCAGCACTGAGGACGGAGACATCAGCCGGCAGTGATGGCTTCTATCACGATTTATTTAGTGCTTTTAAAAAATATTTATATCATTGGCTTTGTTGAACATTTTTCACTGAGTTCCCTTTTCCTTTCAGGAGCCAAAGGCCAAAAACAACAGAAAATGAGTTACAGGAGCCTCAACGAGAAGTCTCCTGAGACTCCGACATCTCCTGGAAAATCCTGCTCAAGAGTTTACGAGACAAATATAAATACATGCTGGGTGAAGTTTTCAGTGACCTTTAAACTGTTTGCATTTCAGGAAGGTTCCAAGTAGAATTTCTGTCCTTGGTAGATCCTTAGGATTCTAAGCTTCAGTTAAAAAATCAAAACCAGATCATGTTTCAGGAGAGGCATCCATAAAGGGCACTGCCCCAGACCTGGGTACTGAGGAACCTCTTATCTTTGACACCTACTGGCCTTAGAGAATGTATTTTGAGCTTTCTATGTGTTTTTTCAATCTGAGAACCGTTAATCAGAAAGGACTGTTATTCCCATCATACAAAGGAAGAAGTAGAACCTCAGACCTATAGCCCAGGATTATAGACCCTGAAAGAGTCTCCAGCTCCTTGAGTGTAAAGTGACTTTGTGTTGTTTATCTTGCATGATTGTTATACAATTCACGCTGGGAAAAGAACAGAATGGGTGCTTAGCAATGGGCAGTGGCAATGTCTTATTAATGGTGGTCTTTCTTGCTTCACCAGGCAGACTCCTGGGATACCTTATGTCCCGGTGTCCAAGGCAGCAGGGGCTGCTTTTCATCTTTACTAGGAACAACTATCACCCCTGGGTACCTAACCCACCCCTGGCACTTGAGAGAGATCCTCTCACTAGAGCATCTCCTCCATGATGAGCTAGTGATAACAAAAGAACCATTACAAGGCATCAGTCAGGAGTGACACCCTAGAATGTCCCCATGAGCAATGATCAGGAATTGTCACCTCTTATTCCTTATGGCCTCCTAGGTAAGAAATCAGGCAGAATTATAATCCCTGCAGTCTTTATTCTTTAAGGTTCACAGAGGCCCTTGAGGCAGGGAGGGTGGGGACCATTTTCCCAGGTGGCTTCTCCTGCCTTCAAGCAGGCTGATGCTTATTGTCCGTCTCCAGTGAGCATTGGTGTTTCTGATGTCTTAGGTGAGGCAGGTGTCATGGCCCTGGGTACTAGGCATTCATGTCAGAACTGTTCTTCCTTCTTAATATTTAGATTTTGGTGTAAGAAAGGAAATAAGGCAAGGAGGATAGGAGGAGAGTGAAAAAAAAAAAAAGGAACGCAGGAAGGAAATTCAGGGAGAAAAAGGAGGGAAGGAAAGAGAAAGGGAAGGAAAGGGACAAAATTAGAGAAAAGTGGGAATTATGCGCACACATGAAATAACACTGCCAGATCAAATACGAGAACAAAATTTCTAGCTTCACAAAATTCTGTAGCTTGTCCTGTGAGCAGCCTGAAGTGTCCTATGAAAATAGTTCGCTATTCTTTCAACCCAGAAAACCCCACAAAATCATGCAAATCAAGAGGCTCAAATCTTCAGATTCACTTTAAGAATACATAGGAAGCTGCCCAGCCCATCAAGAGTATGTATATCTGAAAGGTCACCACATATCTGAAGGATGTGACATTACAATGGTGGGGTTGGTAGGTGTGCCCAGGCAAAACTGTGGAGCTGGACATAGGGTCAGTGGTCCAAAAAGAGTGCTGAATTTTTGCTTCACATGCTTAAAAATGCAGGGAGTAATGCTGAACATAAGGGCTTAGATATAGATTCTCTGGTTATTGAGCATACCCAGGTGAACAAAGCACCAAGATGCACTGCTGTACTAAACAGAGTTCATGGCTGGATTCACCCATCCATGAGCTCTCCCCACCACACTGAGAAGATCCTTACTGAAAAGGAACAAATTGTTCCTAAACCAGAGGAGGAGGTTGCACAGAAGAAGATGTCCTAGAAGAAGCTGAAGAAACAAAAATTTATGGTGCAGGAATAAATTAACATAAAATAAATGCAAATAAAATTAATGTTGTTGGCTATTAGCAAAAAAAATAAAAATAGAATTCTCTACCTCACTGAATTTATTGTTTCATTTATGCATTTTACTTCTAATTTTAAATATAGGATGGCCAATTTTGAAAATACATTCTAAGAAATAAAGGAAGTAAAAGTAGCAGGGAAATAATTACACATAATCTCTCACTCAAAGATAAAATAAG
The DNA here is from genome assembly GCA_004027915.1 of Capromys pilorides. Classification (NCBI taxonomy): domain Eukaryota; kingdom Metazoa; phylum Chordata; class Mammalia; order Rodentia; family Capromyidae; genus Capromys; species Capromys pilorides. Next base: position 21,176 of record PVKN010010571.1, read on the forward strand.
AACTTGGCAAAGTTTGGGGATATTTTCTCAGTATCTCTCTGTACAGTTATGACCACTGTGGTGTTTGTGTGTGTGTGTGTGTGTGTATGTGTGTGTGCGTGTGTGTGTGTGTGTATGTGCGCGCGTCTGTATTTATGTGTTCTGCTTTACACATTTAGAATAAAACATTGATATTTCCTGTATCATAAAAGAACAGACCAAGAATTTCTATTTATGGAAAAAATTAAGGGAAAATAGAAGTTTTATGCAAAGTGGGATTATTGGTAGGATCCAATTGCAGAAATAGGATATTAACGAAAATAACAGAAGAATCTTTTATACTCTGAAGCTTAGGGAAAAATACTGCAGCAATATCCATTTCCTGGTGTCATTCCTTGTGCTATCATAAAATACATAAAATATTCACATTTGGAAACACTGATGCCTGAATGTAGGACCAATGTATTATCTTCCTGAATTTTCTCCAAGTCTAAAATTAGTTCAAATAAATGCTTAAAGACTTATTTTATGACAACATAAGAACAATATTTTTGTGTGTTGGGTCAGGTGAAAATCGCTGCAATATTGTTGTAGTAAATGCAATTCTTTCTATAAATCCTCTACAACTGTGAGTACTTTCTCTAAAGAAGCCCACAATGAAATTTCTAGGCCAAATTTTCCTGCATATTGAAACATTTTACAAAGTCTTTCAAAACATCATTTTTAATCAAGTAATATCTGAACCATCAATTTTTGTATATGTATCTTTTATAATTAAATGATTCTTCAGTTTACTAACCTAATGCTTCACAGTAGAGACATTTCAGATCATGTTTGATGACTATACACACTCAAGACTGTAGTTTTTTTAAGATTATAATTTTGATCTAGATGTTTTTCCGGGTATAGCAGTCTGGGCTGAAATTTGTTTTCATGGAGGACTTGAAGCACTCTGCTCCATTCTCTTCTTGATTTCATGGTTTGTGAAGAGAAATCTGCCATTATTCTGATGGATTTTCCTTTAAATGTGATCTGTTTCTTTTCTCTAGCAGCATTTAGTATATTATTCTTCTGCTGGACTTCTGGGATCTTGACTATTATATGTCTGGGTGTGTTTTTAGTAGTGTTGATGTTATTTGGAGTTCTATATGTCTCAGTTACCTGAATGTCTGATTATTTTCTCAAATTTGGGAAGTTTTCTGCTATTACTTCTGCCTATATTCTTTTTATATCATTGTGTCAACTCCTTCTTTCTCATTGATTCCTATTAATCTCACATTGTTCATTTTTGCATCATCTTGCAGATGTTGAATTATTTTTTCCTGCATCCTGATTGTTTTTAAGA